>CM054138.1:76979809-77002309 GCA_028751875.1 Rapana venosa | reverse complement strand
GGAGATCCAGCGCGAGCTGGCGGCCAGGGCAGACACCTACGAGTCGGAGGCGCAGAAGCTGGACAGCAAACTGCGCTGTGCTGCAGGGGAGCTGGCCGCTGGAGACGTGCTGAGGGAAGGCTTCAAGTTTGACAAGGAGAAGGTGGGAGTAGAGAGAAAGGGGACTTGAGAGTTCACATGATTTAGGTCCTAGCCCCTTCTGAAGGGATGAAGACGTGAAGGTTCTAGCGTACACAGCCATTTGCTGTCAAGTCTTTAGTGAAAATATACATTATTCAATGAAAGTTAATTATCAGCCAGCCATCACATGGCATTCCTTATGCTGTTCTTTTCAAAGATTTGTGAAAGGGTGAAAAACTGTAACAGGTGCTCGTTTTCTAGTCCATTTCACTGTTAATCTTATTGAAAACATTAGTCAATGAAAGTTTATCTTTAAACAAAAACTCACACGGGTGTACCGTCTGTTATTCTCTTCAAATATTTGTACAGACTTATCGCTGAATTTAAAACAGTGTGTCCATTTTTAGATACCATAAGTTGAGCTGACCTGACCCTTGATGGGCAATGTTGACAGAATTTTCTTTTCTCAGGCCTTGAAGAACTGGACATTCTAAAACATCTGTTTCAACTTGTGTTACCATTTTAAACAAACTACAAACCAAGTTCTGTCATGGGTTGTATATTTTTGATACACCACACCTAATTGTTGATGATGCTTGTTGAACACACCTGTTCATTGTTATTTGTGTTTACTGTTCAATTTATACTAAAGGGTGAATGTTGCACACAGAAAGACTTGACCACTGTTTTGAGTGTGGGTGTTCCACTCCTGCCTCTGCAATTAACAGCTCTCTGCTTAATTCAATGATTTGATAAAAGTGTTTACATTTTTGACTCCTTCATTTTCCCAGACAAAGCCAAAGTCATATGAACACCAGCATGTACGTATTTCGGATGCCCAAGTAAACTTACTTTTACAGTCAAGTAAATAGCATTTTACAAGCTGTAGATGGCAGTCGCTTATCCTTCAGATGACTTATCTTAAGCCAATAGCTTATATGTTTTACCATAGAGTTGACAAACAGTGGATACCTTCCCAGATTTTTTAATTTTATAGATCATGTCATTCGTAGAGCACCAGTTTACACCAGAAAATCTTTCAATTAAAATAAATGTAGTTTTTCTATTGGTACAGTATTTCCATTCCCTAGAACTTGGCTACACATTGTACTATACTAGGTTGTACCTGTGTATAAAGACTTTGGTGAGACTTTTACAGAATTGTTCTTAAACTTGTATAAGACACTGAGAATACCCTAGACACCTTCCTTAGCTCTTGAAGCTAAATATTGACTCATGTCATTGAAGTCAAATTTAGTCGTCAAGTGAATTCCAAGACATTTATATAAATTCACAGTAGAAACTTTTGAATTACTATAGTACCATTTTTTATGAGCTTCCCCAAATCCTCCTTTTCAAACAAGTATGATGTTACTTTTGTTCTTATTTACTTTCAACTCCAGATCTTTTGCAGCAGTGTACAAATGATAAAACAAAATCAGTAAAAAGGAACAAAAATGTTTCTTCTAAAGAATTAGAGAAAAATACACATTATTAATCATATCCAGAGTTAGCTTATTAATAAAAGAGAAAATAGTACCGGGCTACAGACACCTCCCTATTTAACACCTGTTGTACAATGTATCTCATCACTGAATTTTGCTCCACATCTGACTTTTGCTTTGCCTTCTTTATACTTACATTTAATACAATGAAACAATTTACCTGTTACCCCATTTTTCCATTGATATTTGTCATAATAAATTTCTTGATAGGAAATTGAATGCTTTTTTCATAATCAAAGAGTCACATACAGTTTTTGATTGTGTGCAAGGTTTTTATTTTTTTTTATAACTGCTACCAAAATGAAAATACAGTCAACTGTAATATATATATCACCTTTGTCTTAAGTTTTAAGGAATTTATTTTTAAAAGTTTGTGAACAGTTGTCCTTGCATTTTTATGGTCTTGACCAAACCATTCCTTTTGCTTTTGTTCTGATCAAAAATAAACTTTGTGTTTCATGCACACTGCATGTTTCCTTGCAATATAGTTAAACATCTCTAGAGCTGTATTAACATCAGTTTATATGGACTGAGCTGCTTCTATAAACTTTTTCAGAGTTTCAGTAACTTATACAGTTTGGTTAAAAACAGGTGTAGAATGTATTTACAGAAGAGGATAGGATGAGATCATTGTCCACTTAAATGTTGTGTTGAAATGGCTTCCTGTGTGTTGTATATATACACAGAGAAAAAACATCAGCAAAAGGATAGGGTAGTGTTGTGTAGTGTTGTTTTGTCACATAGAAAAGTGAAGCATTGTGCCATGCCTTGTCATGTAGCGCAGCATAGCATGGCAGAGTACACTCACTCAACGTAATGTAGTGTAGTGTAGTGCATTGCAGTGTAGATTAGTGGAGTGGATTGTATTGTATTGTGTTGTTTTGTTCTGTATTGTAAAGAATTGTATTGTGTCTTAATGCTTATTACTGAAGTAAAAAAAGACTTTCTATGAAATTTGGTCAGCTCTCCAAGGGGTGTGTGCATCACCATAAGAGCAGCACCACCTTTTAAAAAAATATTTTTTTAAAGTGTTACTCCTGTTGACAGGCGTATTTGTTTCCAAAAAGAAAGCAGCTTTTGTGTGTACACTATGTTGCCAGGGACAATTTTCTTGCTGCAGGTTCTCTGTTATGTACTGAACACATATTACACATACAACATCGGTGTGTAGTTTCATCTGAAAGACTAGCTCCCAGACCACCACCTGGCCTTGGATGGGAATCCACCCAAAAAAATTTCACTTTCTAGACAGGTGCATTACCACTAGACCACTGATGGACCTGAATTCATGTTATTTCTGTTGCTATAATGATTGATATCTGTGTTGACCCAGACCAAAAGCCCTGTCATGTATTTATGTGAGGTAAGTGCCAAGGCCTATATTAACACACTGTTATACTTTGAAGTGTTCTGTTGAGATTTGTCTTCATCCATAACAAGCTCTTACCATAACAACCTACACTCTCCTTTAAAGAAGAACAAAATCCCCTGAAATCAAAGTATAGCTGCCTGTATGGCGAGGTATTTTAAAAGCGTCATGCACACAAACTCCTCATCCAGTGTGTACTTATAAACTCACAGTGGTTCTTCAAGTAGGATGAGTGAGTCAGAGCGCAAGTTCTGGGTGACCGTTGTGGTGTTCAGCTGGGGAACATGCAGCAACAACAACATAACAACAACAGCACAATAACAACAGCAACAACAACAACAACAACAACAGCAACACCATCACCACCAAAAACAACAGCACGATAACAAAAACAACAAGTCAAGTCAAGTCAAATTTTTATTTCCAGATGTTACATGGAATAAGCAATGCATTTGTGTCTCTGTGTGCATGTGTGTGTGTGTGTGTGTGTGTGCGTGTGTGTGCGTGTGTGTGTGTGTGCGTGCCTGTGTGTGCGTGCCTGTGTGTGCGTGTGTGTGTGTGTGTGTGTGCATGCCTGCATGTGTGTGTGTGTGTGTGTGTGCATGCCTGCATGTGTGTGTGTGTGTGTGCATGCCTGCATGTGTGTGTGTGTGCATGCCTGCATGTGTGTGTGTGTGCATGCCTGCATGTGTGTGTGTGTGTGTGTGCATGCCTGCATGTGTGTGTGTGTGTGTGTGCATGCCTGCATGTGTGTGTGTGTGTGTGTGCATGCCTGCATGTGTGTGTGTGTGCATGCCTGCATGTGTGTGTGTGTGCATGCCTGCATGTATGTGTGTGTGTGTGTGTGCATGCCTGCATGTGTGTGTGTGTGTGTGTGCATGCCTGCATGTATGTGTGTGTGTGTGTGCATGCCTGCATGTGTGTGTGTGTGTGTGTGCATGCCTGCATGTGTGTGTGTGTGTGTGTGCATGCCTGCATGTATGTGTGTGTGTGTGTGCATGCCTGCATGTGTGTGTGGTGTGTGTGTGCATGCCTGCATGTATGTGTGTGTGTGTGCATGCCTGCATGTGTGTGTGTGTGTGTGTGCATGCCTGCATGTGTGTGTGTGTGTGTGTGCATGCCTGCATGTGTGTGTGTGTGTGTGTGCATGCCTGCATGTGTGTGTGTGTGTGTGCATGCCTGCATGTGTGTGTGTGTGTGTGCATGCCTGCATGTGTGTGTGTGTGCATGCCTGCATGTGTGTGTGTGTGTGTGTGCATGCCTGCATGTATGTGTGTGTGTGTGCATGCCTGCATGTGTGTGTGTGTGCATGCCTGCATGTGTGTGTGTGTGCATGCCTGCATGTGTGTGTGTGTGCATGCCTGCATGTGTGTGTGTGTGCATGCCTGCATGTGTGTGTGTGTGCATGCCTGCATGTGTGTGTGTGTGCATGCCTGCATGTGTGTGTGTGTCATGCCTGCATGTGTGTGTGTGTGTGCATGCCTGCATGTGTGTGTGTGTGCATGCCTGCATGTGTGTGTGTGTTTCATGCCTGCATGTGTGTGTGTGTGTGTGTGTGCATGCCTGCATGTGTGTGTGTGTGTGTGTGCATGCCTGCATGTGTGTGTGTGTGCATGCCTGCATGTGTGTGTGTGTGCATGCCTGCATGTGTGTGTGTGTGTGTGTGTGTGCATGCCTGCATGTGTGTGTGTGTGTGCATGCCTGCATGTATGTGTGTGTGTGTGTGTGTGCATGCCTGCATGTATGTGTGTGCGTGTGTGTGCATGCCTGCATGTGTGTGTGTGTGTGCATGCCTGCATGTATGTGTGTGCGTGTGTGTGCATGCCTGCATGTGCGTGCGTGTGTTTGTGTGCATGTGTGTGTGTGCATGCCTGCGTGCGTGCATGTGTGTGTGTGCATGCCTGCATGCGTGCGTGTGTGCATGCCTGCATGTGTGTGTGTATGTGCATGCCTGCGTGTGTGTGGTTGCGTCGTGCAGTACCTGCGGGGCCTGCAGAAGCTGGGGGCGGTGATGAGGATGGATGAGGTCAGCCTGGACCTGGGCCTGGACTCCGTGCTGGACGGCCTGGTGGCCCGCGCAGAGCAGCTGGTGCGGCAGGAGGGAGGGGCCCACGCCGACCGCTCCACCCACCTCTACAACCTCCAGCGCAAGGTGGGCGGGGGGGAGCATCGGGGGGTTTTAAATTAAAAAATAATTGGGAGTGGGTGGGGTGGGTGTTATCATTGTACCATTGTACATTGTGCTTTCGAACACCCAGATTCAAACAAACCACTGTTGGCCGTCGCTCCTTCTCTGTTTCTGGTCCATCCACCTGGAATGACCTCCCTCTTTCACTTCGCCAAAAGCCTTCACTTGATTCCTTCAAATCCAGCCTCAAAACACTCTTTATTTCCTACCTGAGACTTTCCCCCCAAATATCTGTCCCTAATTTTCAACAGCATTTTTCACCTTCTAAGTGTTGTTCTGAGTGTGTGTGTGTGTGTGTGTGTGTGCGTGTATGTGCGTGCATGCGTGCATACGTGCGCGCGCATGGTTTTGAAATCTGTTTTTCATTATGTTTAAGGAGAGTTGCATGCCTGTAAATGATTGAGTGCAAGCGCTTCGATTTGTTTGTCTTTTTACAAGATTCACGCTATATAAATACCATATATTATTATTATTATTATTACCATTAAACAATAATGATAATAAATGGAATTTGTATAGTGCTATATCTTGCAAAGACAAATCAGAGCGCTTGCATTCAACATATTCTTACAGAGTCATGCAGCCAATAACTATCAAAAGCTTAAACAAAATTCAAATGTACGCACCTATATATACACACACACACACACACACACACACACACAGAGGTTGTAGACTTTGGCAGGGTAATGGGATTTTGGCTGTTGAAACGTCCCTAGGGCCTTGCTGGCTTATTTGATAGGATTTTGTTTTCTGATGGTTCCCTAGCTAGAGTTCTGAGGTTCAGCAGTGGTGAGATTTGTTGGTATGTGACTGACCCCCCACCATGTAGGTAGCCACATTCCTACTTCAGGTATGGTGTCTAAATACCACACCTGTGTGCATGCGTTTTTGACATTTTGTCATCCATTCCTACCAGCACAAAGTGGCCTACTCTTTTGAAAGGTGGAACAGGTTTATAATTTGTGTGCAAGATGTTCTGTGTGCATTTGTACACAGGGCCTCAGTTTATAGTCTCATCACTTTGGTTTTCTTGTCAAACTGGGAAGAAAGGGTAGGGCTGGGGATCAAAGCCAGAATCTCATCACGGTTTACTTGTGAGGCCGGTGAGGGCCTTAACCATCCGGCCACCTTCCTTGATGCTTGATCTAAGGGTCACAGGTTTGAAGTTCATGTCACATTTCATGATGATGACTTGTGTGCGGCGTTGACAATGACTTCGCAAAGAGTCAATGAAGAACCAGTTGAAGCTGTGGTCCTTGCTACAATGCTGCTCACTAGTGATGATTGAAATGAAGACTGTGAAGCACTGGGCCATAATGCCCTGCCCTGACCTGACCAGCACCAAGATCATGAAGGCATGTTCCATCACCGCTCATATACTCTGTTTTTTGTTGTTGTTGTTGTTGTTGTCGTTCCTCAGCTAGAGCTGTGAGGCTCACCATGGGTGAGGGTTTGCATTTGCGACTGTATTTATCTACCATGAAGGCAGCCATGATCCATCTTCAGGGATCTCACTTTTATCTATAAATTTGACTGCGGCTACCTTCATGGTGGGCAAAAACGGTTGCATACGCAAAATCACATCTTTGGTGAAACATCAATGCTCTAGCTGAGCAACTCAGAAAAAAAAAATCAATAATTTCTATTGTCAACAAAAAAGAAGAAAAAAATGTATGGAATTTACATAGCGTGGGAAAAAAAATGTGTTCTCCTTATCTCGGCACAATTCTGATAACCCCCTCCCCTCCTTCCCCCTCCTCCCCCTTCACCTTCACCTTACCAACGATGCTGGGCCTCGGCAGGTGAGGAGCCTGAAGGAGCAGCTGGAGTCCAAAGAGCTGCACATCGACCTGCTGCGCAAGAAGCTGACGGGGATGGAGGAGCGCGTGCACGGGCGCGGGGAGAAGGACGCGGAGGCCGGGGGAAGGCAGCGCAAGCTGGAGCATCTGGTGGAGCGGTACAAGCTGCAGGCACAGGACGCCAGGCAGGAGGTGGCCAACCTCAAGGCTCAGCTCCTCGGCACTTCAGAACTGCAGGTGATGGGGGCGGGGGGTGGGGGGGGGGGGGGGGGGGGTGGGTGTTGGGGTGGAAGGGGAGGAAGGGAGGGTGAGTGTGTGTTAGGGGTGTTGGAATGTGGGATGGAGGTGGGTGTGTGGGTGGGGTGGTGGGGGGGGGGGGGGGTGGTGGGGAGTGTGAGGGGGCAGGAAGGAATGTGTGTGTGTGTGTGTGTTTTAGTTGGGTGTTGGGAATGTGGTGGTGTGTGTGTGTGTGGGTCAGGAATGTGGTGTGTGTGTGGGGGGGGTGTGTAGTGTGGGTGTGTGTGTGTAGTGTGTGTGTTTTAGTTGGGCATCAGGAATTGTGGTGGGTGTGTGGGGGGTGTGAGGGGGGGGGTGTGTGTGTGTGTGTGTGGTGTGTGTGTAGTGTGTGTGTTTTAGTTGGGCATCAGGAATTGTGGGTGGTTGTGTGGGGGGGGGGTCTGGTAGTGTGTGTGTGTGTGTGTAGTGTGTGTGTTTTAGTTGGGCATCAGGAATTGTGTGTGTGGTGTGTGGGTGGGTGAGGTGGGGGTGAGGGTCTGTGTGTAGTGTGTGTGTTGTGTGTAGTGTGTGTTTTTAGTTGGCATCAGGAATTGTGGGTGAGTATGTGTGTGTGTGAGGGTGGGTGAGTGTGTGTGTTTGTGTAGTGTGTGTGTTTTAGTTGGGCATCAGGAATTGTGGGTGAGTGTGTGTGTGTGGGGGGGAGGGTTGTGTAGTGTGGTGTGTTGTGTATTTGTGGCATCAGATTGTGGTGAGATGTGGTGGTGAGTGTATTGTGTTGTGTAGTGTGTGTGTTTTAGTTGGGCATCAGGAATTGTGTGTGAGTACTGTGTGTGTAAGTGTAGTGGTGATCAAAAGTCGATAGTGTGTGTTGTGTGTGTGAGTGTGGTTTTAGTTGGGCATCAGGAATTGTGGGTGAGTGTGTCTGTGTGGGTGGGTGTGAGGGTGGGGGAGTTGTTGCGTCTGTGTAGTGTGGGTGTGTGTGTGTGTGTAGTGTGTGTGTGTGTTTTTAGTGTGTATAGTGTGTGTGTGTGTGATATGTAGGGAGCATTCAGTCTGTGAATGTGTGTATATTTATAATCAAGTAAAAGAAAAAACAATACAGAGATCAACAAAGATACCAGAATAAAACATAAACAAAAGAGAAAGGGGGGAAAAAAAGAAGTTCTACATCGTGTCAAGAAAAATAGGAGAAAAAAACCACCCCACTGTACTAAGGTGTACAAGTGGGTACCAGCTCTGCTGGGGAAGTATCTGGCGACAGACTAGCGTCCTGTCACAGGGGTGGTGAAAAACCATCAGTTCACTTAACGCTACAGAAACCGGGATAAGCTCCGGCTCTATGGGCCTTCTGGCTCGAAAGAACATACTGTACTAGAAATTCCACAGCTGACAAGAGTTATCTGCTCCTGGCTGACAGCTGCGAACGGACGAGCAGCGGCAGGACGTGGCGGAGCTGGCCCGCCAGGTGGAGGAGCTGGAGGAGGTGCGGCGTCAGCAGGCGCGCAAGATCCTGACGCTGAAGGAGGAGGTGGCTGCCTCTGGATCCCAGACGCAGGAGCGACGCCTGGTGTCGGACAACGCCATCCAGGCCCTCTCCAGCGAGCTGAGGACCACCAAGAACGCCCTGGAGTCCCTCAAGTACCGGGAAAAACAGGTGGGCGAGGGCAGGGGGAACAGGTGGGCGAGGGGCAGGGGGAACAGGTGGGCGAGGGGCAGGGGGAACAGGTGGGCAAAGGGCAGGGGGAACAGGTGGGCAAAGGGAAGGGGGAACAAGTGGGCAAGGGCAAGGGGAACAGGTGGGCGAGGGCAGGGGGAACAGGTGGGCGAGGGCAATGGGAACAGGTGGGCGAGGGCAGGGGGAACAGGTGGGCGAGGGCAGGGGGTGTCAGAGCGGTAGTCTGAGAAGGACGGTGTGGCGGGATGGGGAAGACGGTCACCTGCCCAACTTGAAACTGTGAAGTTCTGGGTTTGATTCCCAGCCTTGCACTTTCCCCCCCCCCCAGTTTGACGAGAAAATCGAACTGAATGTCAAAGTCCTTTGGATGAAACTACAAATTGAGGCCCCATGTGCAAGTGCATGCAGAACATCTTGCACGCATGTTTAAAAACTCATTCAGCCTTTCAGAGGAGCTGGCCATTTTGTGCCATTAGGAATGGATGATGACACATTAAAAAAATGCAGGCACACAGGTCTCCTGTTTAGACCTCATCCCTGAAGTCAGAATGGTTGGGAACCTGAATGGTTGGGAATTTTTTTTTTTTAAAAGGTTGCCTACAGAAAAATAAAATTGGTGAACCCCGGAGCACTAGCTGAGGAACAAATCCACAAAAAAACCCTAAATAAGGTGTAGTCTTATCCTTTGCAAAGCGGGGAGGTAGTGTCATGTGTCGACATGATAAAGAGTTGAATGATGTGTGTCTGTCCTGCCAAGGAAAAGAAAGTTTCTACCTGCTAAGGCTCATGTGGTATACCACCTAAGCAGATTCTTTCTCCCTTCCTTCCTTCCTTCTTCCTTCCTTCCTTCCTTCCCTCCTTCCTTCCTTCCTTCCTCCTTCCTTCCTTCCTCCTCCTTCCTTCCCTTCCTTTTCCTCCTTCCCTCCTCCTTCCTTCTTTCCTTCCTTCCCTCCATCCCTCCCTTCCTTCTTTCCTTCCTTCCCTCCATCCCTCCCTTCAATGTAGCCAAGTTTATTCTCTGTTGAATATAACCTAAATCCTGGCCCAGGCCAAATGCTGTGTCAGTAACTGTTAATAATAATATAAGCTATGTGCCAAGACTGACATTAGACTGTTGTTATGCTTTGAATCATTATGTTGAGATTGTCTGTAGCTATGACAAGTTCTTTGCATAACAACCTGTACTGTCCATTAAAAGAGAAAAAAAAATCTCTGCAGTCAGAATACAGCTAGGTGCTTGAAAGCAGTCCTAAACACAAACTTCTCATGCAGTGTGTGCTGACAGTCTACAGTGATTGCCAGGTGTGATGAGTGAGGAGTCAGGCATTGATCAAACATATCTGATCAGTGTTGACATTTTGGCTTTCCCCCTCCTCTATGTCTCATCCTTTATGGATATTCCTATACATAACTCCCCCCCCCCCCCTCCATTCTTTGGCTAGAGCTCTGAGGTTCACCAGTGGTGAGAGTTTTGCTTATGCAACCATTTTTTGCCCACCATGAAGGTAGCCACATTCCGACTTTGGGCACTGATGCCTAAACATGCAAAGTGTGCACATGATGTTCTGCATGTGTTTGTACACGAGACCTTGGCTTACAGTCTCATCTAAAGGACTTTTGGGAGAGTGTAGTAGTACTGATGTTAACTCCAGGGCAAAGATCTCCTTGAGCAGGCGTCTTGGTGGTGGCTTGAACTGGCACCATCAGATCACGAGCTGAACACTCCAACCACAAAGCTATCCTGCCCCCCACTTCATAGAAATGATCTGACCTCCATGCTTTTATGCAACAATTCTGTAATAATCTAATGTCTGCCTAAACTCTTCTTTCAGCTGCTGGACTTCAGTGTATGACCTGATCTCATGCCTTAACAGCAACTGTATATCTAATGTCTGCTTAAACTCTTCTTTCAGCTGCTGGACTTCAGTGGTGTGACCTGACCTCCATGCCTTTACACAGCAAACCTGTAATAATCTAACGTCTGCCTAAACTCTTCTTTCAGCCTTTACACAGCAAACCTGTAATAATCTAACGTCTGCCTAAACTCTTCTTTCAGCCTTCACACAGCAAACCTGTAATAATCTAACGTCTGCCTAAACTCTTCTTTCAGCCTTTACACAGCAAACCTGTAATAATCCAACGTCTGCCTAAACTCTCCTTTCAGCTGCTGGACTTCCGGGGAGTGATTTCCCGCATGCTGGGGCTGGACGTCAACACGCTGGCCGTCCCCGACTACGAGATCATCTCCCGTCTGGAGAAAGTCCTCAAGGCCCAAGACAGCGTGGCCTTCACCCCCATGACAGTGCGCGACATCCTGTCTGGCTCAGAATCCGGGCCCTTCATTTCCGAGCTGGAGGTCACTGACCCTGTTGTCCGCAAATCTCGTGACAGGTCTCGTCGTCGAACAGCAAATATGCGTGGCCGGGCTCGCTCGATGTCTCCAATGAAGAGAGACCCTAGAGTTTATTAGGAGAGACTGAAATGGCTGAAGCTGTTGTGTCTGTTTTTTTAGTGGGAATGGGGGTCTGTCTGTCTTAAACTTGTGTACATTGAATTGAATACTTTTCTCAGTAACCCTCTGTCTGATATTTCTCTCTACAGCTTGTCTTTTTAAAAAAAAATGTATAATTAGTTTCCCATCTGTTGATTATTCCAAATTTATGCTTTTAGTTAAGATGTGGAGCTGATCTATGAAACACCAAACAGATATATTCGCTCTCTAGATTTGATATAGCTGTTGATGACAATTTTTTTACAATTGTTAATTAATTACAGGCACATAGATTCCATGAAAGAAGTAACTGATTGTTAATGTATCATTATGATAAGGAGTTTTCTGATTAAATATGAAAAAAATCACAGCAAAGCGACAAATGTTAAATGTAATCCTGAGCTCTTTTTTTTACACTGGATCCCCCCCTCTATCCCCCCACCCAATCCAAATTGTGACTTGTTCAGTTACAGTAGAGTCAGGAACCGAGATTTCTTCTAGAAATGGGTTCAAGTTCTTCCCTGTCCAAAACAGAATTATCTCCAGTCAGTTTTCTGCAGCATGTCTTAAGATCAAGGTGTGCCATGCCAGGTTTGTTCACTATCGCCTGGTTGTATGACAGTGAACGTTTTGTCCCTGTGTTAAGAATCTCTTAAGATAGTGTTGTGATGATCAGCTGTTGTCCGTTGGCATTGTTAGGAAGGTGATACCAGTGATGTTGTATAATTATTATGTTGCTGATGTGAACATACATGTTTCAAGGTGGTTGGGTTATGATTTTTTAAAATGTATATATACAGTCACAAAGGACGAGATGTATCATTATATATATGAGGATAGGATACTATTTTGACGCAACAACAGAAAGTTGGTGAATTGGTCTGTTAACTGTTGTCTCCCTTTGTGTAGCAAAGTATGTGTGGCCTTATGATCGTGAATGAATCTTGTCTTTGTGTATCCTATGTGTGTTCCATTTATCACTTGATATAGATATTACAAGCTCATGCCAAAATAGCTGTTGTAGCATAACAATAACAGTAATATGTTTAGATATTTACACAACGGGATAATGTGTGGGTTACTTATGTACTATGAAAACTTTCTTTTCTTATTCTAAAAAAATTAGTCAGTCTTTAGCTCATCAAAAATAATCAATAAATCAATCAATCAGTCTGTCAGCATTTGACTATGTGAACATTCTGGGAAAATTCTCTCTCTTCCATCGTTGTATTGCGTAAGAGTGTCAGTCCCAGATTGTTGGAAAGGAATTTACAGAAATGATGTTCAGAAGTCATCAAGACATAGATCCAACCAAATTAAGAGAAAGTCTTTGTCCTTAAGAGCACACAACTGCTAAAGAATGACAGAATCAATACATCAATTGTTTGTTGTTTTGATAATAAAGAAAAAAAGAACATTGAAATGTTGTCCAGTGTGGTAAATATAGATTATTTCATTGTTTTCAAATCATTTCCCCAAAAAGAAGCCTTTGTATGGGTCATAGCTCTTAAGGAGTCATCCTGCCATATCATACAGAATATTATTTGATTTACCAAATGGGAAGACTGTAAATATTGCTTGGCAATCTTGGTCTTCTTAGTTTGATTTTCAAGAGAAGCAATGTTGCAATTCATGGTAGAGTTAAGGTTGTAAATGTTTGTGTTATTTTTTTGGTAACAATTCTAAATGTTTTGTTGATGGTTCTTTGTGCCTACATGTTTGCGATGTATTTATTTATCAAATATTTGTGTAGGGGACTCATCTGTAAATACTTTTGAAGATTTACATGATCATTGTAATATGTATATGTATCAACTTGATGAAAGATGATGTAAATGTTATGATACTATGTAAGTCTTTAAACTAATGATAAAAAGTACTGCCATATTTCATGTCTTACAGTTCTTTTTGTAATTGTTTATATTGTATTTTTCAATGTGCAGGGAATATGATCTTAAATTGCATGTGCTCACATTTTCTTGATGCCTTGGGTGATTTTTTTTCCATCTTTTTGTTGTTGTTGTTTTAAATTGTTTAATACCTTTTGTTTGGATTTTTTTTACAATAAAAATCTTGTTTTAACATTTATCTGAGATATGTAACAATGTGATACTTTAATTATTTTCTCCATTTTCTCCCTGCTTTTGAGCTAGGATTTTATGTGTTGAATTCTTTTGTTGAACAGACTTGAATGTCATGACTGAGTTTACTTCAGCGTTCGTTTTGGCAGAAAAAGGATCCTGTAAATTGAAATGTTGGGAGTGGATACACCTCCCCACCCCTTTCATGCACACACACATATCTGCACACATACACTCACACACACACCACACATACACACACACACACACACACCACACACACACGCATACACACACACCAATGGCTCCCCTTTTTTTTGAGAAATATTTTTACCAACCAATTCCCCTTCACCATATACCTGCTTAATTTTTTATTTTCCACAAAACTCATCAACCCTGTGTTTTCAAGTTTTCTTTTTTCACACCATTTTCTTCATGGGATTTGTACTGATCTCTCCGCATTTCTCAGGAATCAGAATCATGTGCATTAATCATGAAAAAAAAGCAATTAACCGTATCCCTCTGATATCACTTTGTAACCAGAAATAGTTACTACAGCATTTCATGTAAGTAGGAACAGATGACGATTTTTAAAAAAATGCATGTGCACGTGTCATTTTTAGACACCTTCCCCGAAGTCAGAACGCGTTTACATAAATGGAGGGAGGGAGGGGGGAACAGTCGCCTGTGCAAAATCTCTGCAGCTGGTGACTGTCAGAGGTCTAGCCAAGGGGAAAAAAACAACAACAAAACAAAACAAAAAACTGAGCTTTAATTCTGAACAAGGTGACAGCCTTGACTTGGCCTCTGTGTGTGGCAGGCTGTAAACATCACTGACTGATGAAGCCCGGTTTTCTGCCAGCTTTCCAGAATAGTGACAGGGAGCAAGCCGGAAATCTGTGCCAGCAAGCGAGACCTTACCATTCATGTGATTGTGCTGCATAGAAGTGAATGAGACAGCTTCACTCCAGCATGTACATCTGTTGCTAACTCATTGTATACTGTGTCATTTAAACATGTTGTTTCAATATTGTGTCCCGTGTCATTTTGCGTACTCTTCCAAAGCAGCAGACTGTGACGACACTCCCCTTGACTGACGACCTTGATATTGTAGATCTCGACATGTAGACGACATACATCAATAAATGTTTTCACTAACAACTCACGCTTTGCTTTCCTTATTCTGAGGTCGGTTGTATGGTTATTGAGATGTATCTGCTTATGTCTTAGGGATATTGTAACGGAACAGGTGCCTGCAATCACCATCAGATCATTGTTCAGTGCTCTAACTGCTTGGCATTTACTATTGGAAAAAAAAGGTCGCAACCACCAACCATGCATGAAAATACAAAGCACATCACTACCCATGAAGGAAAATATCAGCAAAATGTGTGAATGCCTGTCTTGACTGTGATGCCTGGTGAATTCAGGGCAGGGTTTTATGATCTTCCAGATGAACTGAAAGTGCAGACCTGCCAGTACGTGAAATTCTCTTCGTGTACATTCTCTACACAAGATCAAATATGTACATTAAAGATCCCATAACTCACCTCAGCATCCAGTGGGTCACAGTAACACCAACGTACACTACAGAAGATCAAATATGCACATTGAAGGTCCCATAACTCACCTCAGCGTCCAGTGGGCTGTAGAACCATGAACATAATTATCCAGCATGCGTCTTGTGCAAGAAAAAAGAGAGCTGCTCTGAAGTTGGAAGGTGTTGGCTGAGGCCAGCAGCAGGTAGATCTCCTGCGGAGTTAGCAGCACAGGAAAAGACCGGCACTGCACATCTCGCCCATTGAGGGAAGGTAGAGAAGAAAGAGAGAATGTATACCCATCTATTGACATGTGCCTATGTGATGTTCAGATATTCATCTACTTGCATGTGCCTGTGTGTGCATGCACTATACCTATTTACAAGCATCTCAATAAAATAATGCACACCTATACACATATACAAGTAATGACAGATGCCATAACCAAGTGGTTAAGACCGTTCAACTTCAATCCCTTGGGTCATGAAGTCGTGGGTTTGAATCTTAGCAGTGTCTGATGAATTAAGGGTGGGGATTTTTATTATCTCCCAGATCAACTTGCAAGTACAGACCTGGCGATGCTTTACTTCCCTTTGTGTATACACACATTTACAAGGTCATAATTATAATATGCACGGTTAAAGATCCTATAATTCATGTCGGTGTTCAGTGGGTTACAGAAACACAAGCCCCCTCTGCCAAACTCCTCTCATGTCCGTAAAGTGAATGAAACTTGACTGTATGGTCCCAGTCTTCCCAATGAGCTCACAGCACACTCACTCAGATGACCCGGGTTCGATTCCTGTTCAAGGGGATATTTTCCCCTGGAGTTGACATCAGTGCAGACTCCACTCTTCCCAAAAGTCCTTCGGATGAGACTATAAACCAAGGCCCAGTGTGCGAACACATGCAGAACAGCTTGCGCACATGTTAAATCCTGTTCCGCCTTTCGTAAGAGTAGGCCATTGTGTGCTGTGGGAACAGATGACAGAATTTACAAAACATGGGGACTGGATGTAAAAAAGCACATGAATGGTTATTCCATTATCCTCGATATAGAAGAATAAAATAAAAATAATAAAATAGGTGCCAGTGGAAGTCCGAAAAATCCATATGACTCTTATGGGATTCCATCCAGTGACCTTCCAGTCCATAACCCGAGGTGCTAACCACTGTGCCAAGGCAGCTGGTCACACACACCACAAACACACACCACACGCACACGCACAAACACATGCGCACACTGTGTTCCTCACTTTCCATTTCTCACTTGCAAAACAAACTTGTAGTCAAAGAAAGATATAATCACTCATTTTATTTCAGGATTGCATTGTAAATCATTGTCAACTTTTGATAATATGTTTGGGACAACATGGACGGACTGGTAGATTGATTCAGAACAGAAGTCATAAAAACAGAGTAAACAGGGGTAAAAGTTTCAGAGGAATATTCTGAAGGTACAAGGAGAAAAAGTGTTCAAAAACTGTCTGTGGGTGCCAAAAAGCACCTATTCAGAAAATGTAAATGCACAGTAGGTAAAGATTGTAAAAAGCTGAGGTGAGAAAACAGGACATTAATACTGAGATCAGATGACGAAGGAAGGAAATGACAGTCGTCATCAAACTGAAGAAAAAAAGAACAGAAATTATATACAAGTGTTACCAAACCTCAGATCACAAAACGTGTAAAAAAAAAATCTTAATTTTGTTGGTCACAAATTTTATTCTTTACAAACACCACAAATATCAATCACACACAAATATATAAACCCTGTATATATGTGGTTCAGCAACATTACTGAAAAAAAGCACATAAAAAGAAAGAGACAATAAATCATGAGCTCACTGTTTCAACATGAAGTGTGTCACTCAGTTCAGAACTGCAGGAAATGGGAGAGAGCTACCAACAAAAAAAAAAAGTCCAAACATCTACAGGTAAGGGGGAACAACCCACTGCAAATTCACACCCATCTTATGACACCCAGTTGTTGTTTTCACAAACAGCAAAAACAACACATCCCATCTGAAAATAAAAGAAGCCCAAAGCCAGCATGCAGTCAACAGGAACCCAGGTTCCTCCACATGTGGGCTATTCAGTTGACACAGTCTTCAATGAAAACCTAGCTCAGTACGTGAGACAGGAGACATTCTCGGCTGTCAGCGTGAGAAAAATCTATGATATTGCTCATTGAAGGCCCCAAAATGGGGTTGAAAACTTAAAGAAAAAGCAGGTAAACCTGACTCTTGGATACCATTTTTTTTCCCAAAAATCTTGGTGGGGGGGGGAGGGGATGGACAAATTAATCTCTTTCACTGCTGAGCCTTTGGTAATCAACAAGAACACAGCAGGCTACACACTGTTTTACAGGTAAAGATCAACACTGAACACTGCGACAGGAAGAAACACCCTGCATGAAGTTTGTCACTGGTATGGATCACTATCAAACAATGCTATCATGATCACACACATGCACCACACAGAGAGGGCTTCCCATCTCTTAAAGAGACACTTGAAGAGTACTGTGCAGTTCGAACAGTGGAAAAATAAAAGTTTATGAAGAGGGTTTAAAACTTACAAGCAAACCACTGCAAAGTAACTGCATGTGTGTGGAAGGAGACTCCAAGATCTGTACTCAATATGGTGCTTTCAACAAACAACAGCAGTGAATGTGTGTAAATAGCACATGCTGTGATAACAATGTAATATGAACACACAGACACCAGACACCTTTTCACAGTAAAGAATAACATATATCAATATAACATGAACACACCATATGAACTTTTCTGAAACAAAAAAGTCAACATTCCACATTACAACATGAACACACAACAGAATCTTTTCCACAGCTAAAAGTTGACATTTTTACAGTGTAGCATAGTAATACACATCGACAGAATTTTTTGCCTGAAAATTTCAGCAGCTAAAGCAGACGTGTCACACAGTTTGGGTTATGATTCTGAATGTCAGTCGCTTTCCCATGTCATGTTGAAATAATAAAAACAACATAACAAGCAGTCACACAGACAACTTTGCTTTCATTTTCAAGACCCCAAAGCAGCATTTGATAGTCATGCAGAAAAATCAATATAAAAAAGCACAAGTAAGAGGTGTTTATTTAGAAAGGTAAATATTCATTTAAAAAAAGAAATAAATAACTCACAATCATTTAGGAAAGTTACATTGATTACAGAGCAAAAGTAGGCTTTACTTGGAGAAAAAAAGGCTTTTCATTGTAGGTCAGCCACACATTGAAATATCACAGTCACTGCCAAAAGTATACCCACGTCTGTCGTGACAAGTTGCCCCACAAGACAGAAGCAAAGAGCAGATCAGGAGGAAAAAGGAAGGGAGAAGAATACTGTCCAGTGGAAGAACATTTCATCAGACAGGATCATTACGACAAAACACACACACACACACAAAAAGACAAACAGTGAATACACAGCAAAACGTCCTGAGTACATTCATGTCAAAACAGCTGGTCTTGATTTGGCACTTCTTTCAGAGGTGTGTGTGTGTGTGTGTGTGTGTGTGTGTGTGTGTGTGTGTGTGTGTGAGTGTGTGTGTGGTGTGTGTGTGTGTGCACGCACATGTGGATGCATATATCTTTATGCATGTATTGCATGCCATGAGTAAACTGACACACGCATATGCATAAGTGTAATGTGCATTCACAGGGATACAAATATCAGTACAGAGAACAAACCCTCCCCATGAATACAGCAGTGCACATTGTCATGATCCTCCTAGGCACACACACACAACAGACAGACAGAAGCCTCTGTCCTCTCCATCGCTGTGTTGTCACACAATCACAGCAGTGTCAGCGGCTGGAAGTCGTCACAGGCCACACTGCTCTCAGAACTGGGGGCAGCCAAACCCTGCCTTCGCCTGCTCTGAGCGAATCTCAGACAAGAGAGTGTCATCTTGCAGATGTAACTGAAACATTCAAATGAACATGGTGTTCAATAATGACAATTATATATCTATATCTATCTATATCTATATATATATCTTCTTCTTTTTCCTTTTTTGTCATGTTTCTCCAGGGGAGGTTTGACATTGATGAGCCTTCTCCATCTCTCTCTGTTTTAAGCTTCCTCCTTATTTATGCCCCTTTCTCTAAGATCATCTGCAATACAGGCAGCCCAGGTTTTGCTAGGTCTTCCCTTTGGTCTCTTTCCATCCACTACGAAGTTCATTGCTCTTTTTATGATGTGGTGGTCTGCTTTCTGTTGAACGTGCCCAAACCAGTGCAGTCTATTGCTACTAGCTACAGACTTCAGATCATCAACTTTGCACATTCTTCATAGTTCTTCAATCACGATCCTGTCTTTCCATTTGATCTTTGTCATGTAGTGTAGCATTCGGTTTTCACAGCTCTTCAACAAACGTTCGATGGTTTTTGTGAAAACCCACGTCTCCGAACCATACAGGAGAACAGTTCTGATGCAGGCCTTATATATCAGACAGCGTCTCTCCAGTGGGATTTTCTGATTTCCAAGCAGACTTGCCAATTCTTTCCATTTCTTCCAAGCACTCGCAATCCTGGTTCTGACAGCTAACTCAGATTTTGCTTCACAGCTCATCATCTCTCCCAGGTAGCAAAATTCGTCTACCACTTCTATCTTCCCTTGTTCAAATTCTAGCTCCTCCTTTCCTGCATCGGTATTGTCTTCACAATGTATATATAGTAAGGACAATACATACAGTGGTATATATAGCGCTATGTGACAGATGCTACAGCCCAGTAGTTCAGACCATCTGACTTCAATTCCATAGGTCCATGAAGTTGAGGGTTCAAATCTCCGCAGTATCTGGTGAATTAAGGGTGGGCATTTTGTTTTTTACAATCTCCTAGGTCAACTTCAAGTGCAGTCCTGCCAGTGCCTTAATCCCCTTCATGTATAGACACACGCAGAATGTCAAATATGCACATCAAAGATCTTGTCATTCATGTCAGCATTTGGAAGGTTACAGAAACAGGAACATACATCCCTGAAGTTGGAATGTGGCTACCTTCATGGTGGACAAAACCGGTCCCATGTGCCAAATCTCACCACTGGTGAACCTCAGAGCTCTAGCTGAGGATGACTACCCCCCCCCCCCCCATCCCCTTCCTTCCTCCTCTGAAAAAACAACCCAACCCACAATGACAAAGTAGCAGACAGCAAAAATCTCTCACCTTGACGGCGTGTTTGTAGGACTGCTCTGCCTCCACCTTACGCGCCGTGCGCAGACAGACCAGGGACAGATAACCCCACACCTCAGCGTCAGCGTTGTTAAGGATGTTGGCCTCCATCAAGGCATCCTCTGCTTCACCCAGTTCTCCCAGCTGAGGACAGTGTAGGCCAGAGGTTGTGAAATGTTCACTATCCCTGAAGTCGGAATGTGGCTACCTCCATGACGGGCAAAACTGTCTCATGCGCAAAATCTCAGCATTCGTGAATCTTGGAGCTCTAGCCAAGAATTCACTCAGAATGCTTATGTTTCTTCTTCTTCCTTGAACAATTGTTGTCTGTCATATACGTGAAGATGCGTCGTGCTGCCATTAAGCACCTGACAAGTCCAGTCCAGCACATTCAACTTTAACATGGGAGAGAACTGATACATTTTTAAGTTGTTCTGGAAAAAAGGCGGGAGAATGGACCAAGAAGGCAGAAAATAGACAAGAAGGATGTAATAATAATAATAATAATAAATGGAATTTATATAGCGCTATATCTTGCAAAAACAAATCAAAGCGCTTGCATTCATCCTACTCTAACACATGCAACAAGTTACAATTAACAGTTTTTACAAATTCAAATGTATACACACACGTGCTCACACACACACATGCACACAGAGGTTGTGTACTTTGGCAGGGTGGTGGGGGTTTCGGCTGTTGAGGGTAAGGACAGAAATGAGATGAAACAATACACAATGAAATACTATTAACAATCCTTTGAAAACATAATATCCCTGAAGTCAGAATGCAGCTACCTAAATGGTGGTGGTGGGGAATGGGGGGAAGGGGGGGAAATGGTTGCACGCACACGCTAAAATCTCATCACTGGTGAATCTAAAAGTTCTAGCCGAGGAACGAAAGAACAAGAAGAGGAAAGCATAATAAGTAATCACATAGCCATCTTGTTTTTCCCCAAAATACACACACCACATCATAGCCAAAGTACACAAATCTAAATCATGAAGTGGATTATTTGACCTATTAACATTTACATGCTCTTTCTTTTCTTTTTTTTTTTTTTGGGGGGGGTGGTTAAAGGGGGGAGAGTGGTTAAAGGGGGTGGTGGTGGTTAAATTCTGGCTATCTTAGTACTGGCTGTGGGCTTGATTCAGGACTTACTTGGATTTCTTTGGGGAGTGCATGTGTGCAAATGGTGCTTCATCAGTGTACGGACTGTAACCGCCATTTTCCAGCGCTGCTCGCCAGGCTGTTCTGTCTTTTACCTTTATTGCTCCCAGGCCAGTGACAGGAAGAAAAGGAACAAGGCAGAAACAAAGAGAAGGATAGGAAAGAGGGAACTCCAAGCTCAGAATTTCCAGAAGGTGGGGATGCTATTTATTCTTGGAGGCCCCTGGCATCCCTACAGGGGAGAGATGCTTGTGTTTAAACTTAGAGGCACAAACACACACACCTATTACTGTGGAAGATTTCATAGCACTTACAATAAAATCTGATGCCAACTTACATAATTATACATGTACACTGATGCTAACAATAAAACTTCTATGAACAAACACACATATGCATGTGCCTAATATCACTAAGAGCGAACAGACGTAAAATTGAAGACAACAACATTACATGCACCCCCCCCTACACACACACCACACACACACACCACACACACACACCACACACACACCACACACACACACACACACACACACACACACACACACACACACACACACACACACACACACACACACTCACTCACCCTATAGCAGGCAATGCCTACGCCCAGCCAAGCCACAGAGGAGGGAGATTTCTTACACGCCATCAGGAATGTGTTCTTCGCCTTCGAGTACTGCACACAGAGTGGAAGATGATTGAGACACTACATATACTCACAAATGCTAGCACACTCCCACATTCATACACACACACAGAACATCCTGCGCACACATTAAATCCTGTTCCGCTTTTCATAAGAGTAGGCCATTGTGTGCTGGTGGGAACAGATGACAAAATTTACAAAATCGCATACACACGGGGACTGGATGTAAAAAAGCACATGAGTGCTTATTCCATTATCCTCGATATAAAAGAATTAAATAAATAAATAAAATAAAACACACACACACCATGTACACAATTTTGCATGTACAGGTTTGTATGCCTGCATGGGCACAAATCCATACACATTTCAGCATCATGCTCATGTAGCATACAGCAGTAAACAGTGAGGTGGCGGGGGTTCAATTCTCACCCTCGCCCTTCCTTCCCAGCTTGACGGAAAAATTAAAATGAATGTCAAAGTC
>CM054138.1:76969809-76974809 GCA_028751875.1 Rapana venosa | reverse complement strand
TACTTATGATACAAACATGCAGGTGTTATGACAAACAAGCAGGTGTTGTTAATATGATCCTACAGGCAGGTGCTACACCAAACACGAGCAGGTGCAACTACGAACAGGCAGGTGTTAGAGATGATTAAACAAACATGCATAACAGATGTGAATGCAAGCTGCCAGGCACTAGTGCCAGTGCTAACACAGGCACACACACACACACGCTGGAGTTGACATCAGCGCCAACTCCACTCCCCCGCAAAAGTCCTTTGGATAAGACTTAAAAGCAAGGTACCGAGTGCAAACACACGCTGAACATCTTGCACTCATGTTAAAATCTGTTCTGCTTTTTGGAAGAGTAGGCCATTGTGTGCTGGTGGGAATGACTGACATAATTTACATAACCGCATACACATGAGGACTGGATATAAAAAAAGCACATGAGTGCTTATTCCATTATCCTTGAAATAAAAGAACATACAGGCACACACACACACAACACACATACACACACTCACTTACATGCACACACAGAATCACACACGCATACAGAATCACACACACACACACACACACACACACACACACACACACACACACACACACACACACACACACACACACACACACACAAGCCTCAACAAAAACCACCACTGTCACCACCCTCAACAGCAACAACGGTCCACTGACTGCGTTTGGTGGGGGACGTTCTCTTGTCCAGCTTGGCGTTGGTGTTAGAAGAGCGAGCGGAGGTTGGAGTGTGCTCCCCTCCTGGTGTGGGCTGTTTGATGTCCAGCGCTGGCACCGACAGTCCCCCCTCCGACGATCCCAGCAACCGCTCCGTCTCCCCGGCAGCTGTGTGTCACAAGAGATTTGTGTCTCTTCAACATCCAGTTGGCAGCCTTCATATAGCAGTGCTCCCCTACCTTCACTAAATGTGACACTGCACGTGAAAATCATGGACAAGTCGCCAGCTGTAGTTTCGTGCTGTTAAAGTGAACACCGTTAAAGCCACAGTCACTGATCACCTGGAGACTCCAACGTGTGCATCTCAAAAAGTAATAACGATAATTGAAATATGTTTTTTACATCTTGTTCAGAAAGATCTCTTCTTTTAGATCACACTTCAATCTCATTTTCTGAATTTTGACCCTTACCCATGTTTTCACATGCAGCTTCACATATCTCCAGTTTTCTTTATTTTTCAACAGTACACAGTATTCAGATATGTTTGATTTCTTTTTCTTCTTTGTCAAATGCGCAGACAACAACTATTATACTGGATTAAAGGCAGGAGAATGGACCAAGAAGGCAGAAAATAGATGAGAAGGAGGTGCCAGGAAGAAAGGGAATAAAGACAGAAACAAAGAGAGGGATAGAAAAGAGGGAATTCCCAGCACAGAATTTCCAGAAGGTGGGGATGCTATTTATACTGACAGACCCCTGGCATCCCCGCAGGGTACAACAGACATATGAATGAGAGCCGTACATATTTTGTGCAACTCTATTATGATAAACCATGGGGAAGGGATAGCTCAGTGGTCAGAGCACTCACTTTCCTCCAGCCAACGTTGAGCAGTATTGAAAGCGGTTACCAGTTGGATGGGTGACTGTTTGCGCGCTTTGGCTTCAGTACAGGCCCCCAGTTCACCAGCTGTAAATGGGTTCCTGCCTCTTTAGGGTCAGGGAAGGTAAAGCAGCGAGGGAGAGGAGATGGGCGCCGCCCTCAATATGCTGGCCCCTAGAGAAGCTGAGGTCTCTGACGCCTCACTCCCCTATGACCACTTAGGTTATGGGACACCGTTACCTTATCATGATACAAAAAAGCGAAACGGCATAAAGAAACTGACAAAAGCAATGCTTGCTCCAAACTCAGACAGAAACATAGACAAACTCTCTCCTCCACAACCAACAACAACAAAAACCCTCAAACCAGACCCACCTTCCACGCGAGGAGTCTCGGTGGCCTCCACCACGTCCTTCTCTTTCTCTGCTCTTTCCTTCTCTTTCTCCTTCCTCTCTTTCTCCAGCTCCTCTTCGCGGGCCACAGCGGAGGCCTGGGCCACGTTCAGCTTGTTGGCCTCCAGGTACGCCATTTCCGCCCCAATGTCGTTGCTGATGGCGTCGTAAAACAGGCCTGAGAGCAACACCAAATTCTGTGCTAGAAGTTTCCCCTTTTCTATCACTCTTTTTGGTTCTGTGTTGTTTTTTTCTTCTGACCTTTCTTTCCTCTCTCTATGGTGTAATTTCTTTCTGCCCGGTCTATTCTCATGGTAGAGGCTGAGCTGTCTATCTGATGAATGCAGCTCCCCCCTCCACCTCGAATCCCTCAAACCACACCCCCCCGCCCTCCCGAAACAAATCCAAACAAACAGTCCCAACAACTACAACAGCCAAGCCCAGAGTGCCTGCTCTGTGTTGGTGAACTATGCATGTGGACCAACAGTTTTTAACCCCAGATTGTTTACTGACGCTTCCCCAACACAGCCGTCATAGGAATAGGGAAACAAACACAGTTGCAGACAGGAAAAGAAGAAAGAAAAAGAAGGGTGGCGCTGATCTTGTGGCGACACGCTCTCCTCGGGGAGAGCACCTCGAATTTCATGCAGAGAAATCTGCCATGACTTAAAGCAATAAAATAAAAAAAAATAAATACATTCCTCACCTAGCATGGTCCAGGCCATGATGCTTTTAGGATCCACGTTGGTCGCAGCCTCGAAAAAGGTTTCTGCCTCTTCGTTCCTCTCTGCCAGTGTGCACACCACCCCGTACAGCAGCAGCCTGCAATCACAGGGTCAGTGCGACCGTGTGTGAGGGAGAGGGGGGAGGGGTTCAGTACCATGAGAGAGAGGGCAGGGGAGGGGAGGGGGTGAAGATGAAGGTGATGGATGGTGATGAGAGATTGTAGACATAGGGAGAGAGATAATTGTGCTGAAGTTGCTGACATTCAAAATTTTGTTGTTTCGAGATTGCTGCTGTTACTGTTGTTGCACCCTAGAGGTCACTCAGATTTTTTTTTTTTTGTTCCTCGGCTTTCTCTCCGAAGTTCACCAATGGTGAAATTTTGCATACATGCAACCGTTTTTGCCCACCATGAAGGTAGCTGTATTCCGACTTTGTGGATAACCCAGAATATAAACTCCTGACTCCCTCATCCCAGCTGAGGACCACTGTGAGATTGTAAGTACACACTGGATGAGAAGGTTGCGTGTGTGGCTGTTGTTAACAACCTGGCCACACATGGTCAGTCATCCTCTGACTTCAGAAGATGTCCTGAAGTTGCTGGTCAGGGGTTCAATCACAGACGTGACTCACCATGCATGCCTGACCTTCAGCACACAACAGGGAGCAAGGCATGGTCAAGTCTGCACACAAGCTGACCTAGGGGATCATGATAATACCACCTTTAATACCCCCCCCCCTCACTCCCCCCCCCCCCCCCCAAGTTCTGCAAAGATTTGAATCCCTGATCTGTGATGATCCTGAGAATTCAACCACTTCACTTGTATATATTTGCAGTTGCTCAAATGGATTTCTTGGCTGAGTTGACCTAGCATGTATGGACATTTGTGCATGAGTTAATGGATTCATTTTATTTCAAACAGATGAACAAAGCAGACTCACCCCCTTCCTTCTCCACAAACCCTACCCCATGAAGGTGAATTTCCTGCTGTCTTAGACTTCTTCCAAACAGCAAATCCTTTCTGTACATAAAAGTGACTGGTTACCTGATGATATAAACTACTGAAAAAGCAGAAAGTATCCTCAAACTTAGCTTATACCTCTTCTACCTTACCCCCCCCCCCCCTCCCCTGATAAAATGGACTCACCCATCCATGTGCCTCTGGTTGATGGAGATGCACTTGTTGAAGCATTCTTCTGCCTGCAAACACAAGAGAACACACACAAAAAAGAAAGAGTGAAAGCATTTTAAAATAGGGTCCACTGTTGCTTAAAGAGATAGCAGAATTGCAGACTGTCAAACTGAACACACAGAGACAGAAACAACATGGACAGAAGCTAGTGGAAAAAGACAAGAAAAGAAAGGAAAGAGGAAAGAGGCCTTGATTCAATATTGTTTTACAGAGGCCTTGATTCAATATTGTTTTACAGAGGCCTTGATTCAATATTGTTTTACAGAGGCCTTGATTCAATATTGTTTTACAGAGACCTTGATTCAATATTGTTTTACAGGGGCCTTGATTCAATATTGTTTCACAGAGACCTTGATTCAATATTGTTTTACAGGGACGTTGATTCAATATTGTTTCACAGAGACCTTGATTCAATATTGTTTTACAGAGACCTTGATTCAATATTGTTTTACAGAGACCTTGATTCAATATTGTTTTACAGAGGCCTTGATTCAATATTGTTTTACAGAGGCCTTGATTCAATATTGTTTCACAGAGGCCTTGATTCAATATTGTTTTACAGAGGCCTTGATTCAATATTGTTTTACAGAGGCCTTGATTCAATATTGTTTTACAGAGGCCTTGATTCAATATTGTTTTACAGAGACCTTGATTCAATATTGTTTTACAGAGGCCTTGATTCAATATTGTTTCACAGAGACCTTGATTCAATATTGTTTTACAGAGGCCTTGATTCAATATTGTTTTACAGAGGCCTTGATTCAATATTGTTTTACAGAGACCTTGATTCAATATTGTTTTACAGAGACCTTGATTCAATATTGTTTTACAGAGACCTTGATTCAATATTGTTTTACAGAGACCTTGATTCAATATTGTTTTACAGAGGCCTTGATTCAATATTGTTTTACAGAGACCTTGATTCAATATTGTTTTACAGAGGCCTTGATTCAATATTGTTTTACAGAGACCTTGATTCATTATTGTTTTACAGAGGCCTTGATTCAATATTGTTTTACAGAGACCTGTTTTACAGAGACCTGTTTTACAGAGACCTTGATTCAATATTGTTTTACAGAGACCTTGATTCAATATTGTTTTACAGAGACCTTGATTCAATATTGTTTTACAGAGACCTTGATT
>CM054138.1:76937309-76964809 GCA_028751875.1 Rapana venosa | reverse complement strand
TGACCCCCCCCCAAAAAAAAAAAAAGAGAGAAAAAGATTCAGTCCCCATGGCTATAAATGAAGGTAGTCCTGGTTAAGTTAAACACTCCCATGGCCCATTCTCTTCCTCCTCACCTGTAGTTGTTGTCGGTCATCAAAGTTGGTCGTCTTGAGGTATTTTTCCCGCACAATTTTGATGACGGAGTGCTTCAGCTGCTCCTTGAAGGCAAAGTACTTGCCGGAGGAGTTGAGGTGATACATCAGCTTCTGACGCCTGCACCACACACGCATGCACGCACGCACACATGCACACACACACACCTGTATGAACATCACTGTCACACGCACAACTTGACAAAAAATCACTGTCACACACACAACTTGACACTGTCACACACACACACAACTTTATGAAAATCACCGTCACACACACAACTTGACACTGTCACACACACAACTTTATGAAAATCACTGTCACACACACACAACTTTATGAAAATCACCGTCACACACACAACTTTATGAAAACCACTGTCACACACATAACTTTATGAAAATCACTGTCACACACACACAACTTTATGAAAATCACCGTCACACACACAACTTTATGAAAACCACTGTCACACACACAACTTTATGAAAATCACCGTCACACACACAACTTTATGAAAACCACTGTCACACACACAACTTTACAAAAAACCACTGTCACACACACAACTTTATGAAAATCACCATTACACACACAACTTTATGAAAATCACCGTCACACACACAACTTTATGAAAACCACTGTCACACACACAACTTTACAAAAAACCACTGTCACACACACAACTTTATGAAAATCACTGTCACACACATAACTTTATGAAAATCACTGTCACACACACAACTTTATGAAAATCACCATTACACACACAACTTTATGAAAATCACCGTCACACACACAACTTTATGAAAACCACTGTCACACACACAACTTTACAAAAAACCACTGTCACACACACAACTTTATGAAAATCACTGTCACACACACAACTTTATGAAAATCACCATTACACACACAACTTTATGAAAATCACCGTCACACACACAACTTTATGAAAACCACTGTCACACACACAACTTTACAAAAAACCACTGTCACACACACAACTTTATGAAAATCACTGTCACACACACAACGTTATGAAAATCACTGTCACACACACAACGTTATGAAAATCACTGTCACACACACAACTTTATGAACATCACTGTCACACACACAACTTTACGAAAATCACTGTGTTGTGTTGTCCAGACACAAAAGAAAAGGCCCAAGACATCTTCCTTTCTTTTCTTTTCTTTTCTTTTTTGTTCATCAGCTAGAGCTCTGGGGAAAAGTATTGGAAAGAAGACTGAAGAGCCTGTGCAATATTGATGAAAAACAGTTTGGATTCCAGGCTGGCAAATCAACCATAGATGCAATATTCATTGTGAAACAACTGTAGGAAAAGTATATGGAGAAGAAAAAGAGCTTGATGCACATCTTTGTTGATCTGGAAAAAGCTTTTGATAGAGTACCCAGAAAGGCAATCCAATGGGCCTTGAGGAAACAAGGTGTACCGGAGCACACAATCTCAATGGTTATGACTTTGTACAAGAACTCCAGATCAAAAGTGAAAACTATAATTGGGACGTCAGAAAGCTTTGAGATAAAAATAGGAGTGCACCAAGGATCCGCATTGAGCACTCTGCTCTTTATATTCGTGATGAATGAAATATCCAAGGAAGTGGAGAGGCCAGAAGAAATCTGGGAACTGCTGTATGCTGATGACTTAGTACTGGTAGCTGAGAACAGTGATGAAGCTACTCAAAGATTTGGCAATTGGAAACAGAGATTAGAACGCAGAGGAATGAAGGTGAATGTTGACAAGACCAAAGCAATGACAGTTGGAAAAAATCGCAGAAGACATAGAGAGCAAGGCAAATACATGTGTAGTGTCTGCCACAAAGGTGTAGGGAACAATTCGATCAAATGCTCCAACTGTCAAAACTGGTGTCACAAAAGATGCTCAAAGCTCAAAAGTCTGAAGAAGGAGGACGGAATATTTGTCTGCCCCAGTTGTATGAATAAGAAGGATGAAGACAATACCGATGCAGGAGAGAAGGAGCTAGAATTTGAACAAGGGAAGAAATAAGTGGTAGACGAATTCTGCTACCTAGGAGAGATGATGAGCTGCGAAGCAAAATCTGAGTTAGCTGTCAGAACCAGGATTGTGAGTGCTTGGAAGAAACGAAAAGAATTGGCAAGTCTGTTCGGAAATCAGAAAATCCCACTGGAGAGATGCTGTCTGATATACAAGGCCTGATTATACCTGTTCTCCTGTATGGTTCAGAGACGTGGGTTTTCACAAAAACCGTTGAACATTTGTTGAAGAGCTGTGAAAACTGAATGCTACGCTACATGACAAAGATCAAATGGGAAGACAGGATCATGAATAAAGAACTATGGAGAATGTGCAAAGTTGATGATCTGAAGTCTGTAGCTAGTACCAATAGACTGCACTGGTTTGGGCACGTTCAACAGAAAGCAGACCACCACATCATAAAAAGAACAATGAACTTCATAATGGATGGAAAGAGACCAAAGAGAAGACCTAGCAAAACCTGGGCTGCCTGTATTGCAGATGATCTTAGAGAAAGGGGCATAAATAAGGAGGAAGATCAAAACAGAGAGAGTTGGAGAAGGCTCAACAATGTCAAACCTCTCCTGGGAGAAACATGACAAAAAAGGAGGAGGAAGAAGAAGAAGAAGAAGAAGCTAGAGCTCTGAGGTTCACCAATTATGAGTTTTTGTGTATGGAGCCGTTTTTTCCCACCATGCTCTGACCGACAGTGGTAGATAATACAATACAATACAGTACAATACAATACAATATAAAACCACAACAATAACAACACTGATAACAGTTATGACTTAAAACAACATTGACAGTGACTTAAAACCACAACAGTAACAACACTGATGACAATTATGACTTATTACTACAACAATACCAACACTGATGATGAAGGAAGGCATAGATCAGCTAAATGCAGGCTCTTTTACATACATGACTCTGAACACTAAACCAAAGGAAACAAGCCAACAAACCAGCCGACCAACAAACCCACCGACCAACAAACCCACCGACCAACAAACCAGCAGCACTGTCACCCACCTTTCCTCCATGGCTTCGCTGGTCTGGCAATCTTCATTCTTCATGTCCTCTCCAAACATCTCCCTGATAACCACACACCAACAACAAAAAAGCACTTAGATTTCTCATGGATCTAACAAGAAATGTAAAGTGTTAATAAAGACAAGCAAGAACTGCCAATCTTTCCCATTATACACAGGTATGCATCCAAAACCACTGCCCTGAAAAAAAATCTTCAATTTTCACCTGAAGTCTGTTCAACTTTAAGGATGTGGGATATGAAGAATTCGATAGTACTGGTGTGAAAAGAGAGCAGCATCTCATTCATGGCTGATTCCACGGCATTTTCCAACTCAAGATGGGGTTTTTTCCCCCCTGGAGTTAACATCAGTACTGACTCCACTATCCTGAAAGTCTTTTGGAGAAGAGAATAAATGGAGGTCGTATGTGCACATTTTTTCTTTATTATTATCATAATTATTATTATTTATTTATTTTATCATTATTATTTTTTAAATTGTAATTTTTTTAATGTATTTTTTAATATTTTTTTTAATACTGATTTCTATATTGAAATGTTTTTTGTATTTACATTACTGTATTATTGATTCTCTTTCATATCTTTATTTATTTGCTTGTTTGATTGCTTTTTGTTATTATCAATTTTCCCTGATTGAGGGCTGGATGCAAAAAAAGCTATCAAATGTGCTTATTCTTTTACCTCAATAAAAATGTTCATTCATTCATTCCTTCATTCATTTATTCACTCACTCACTCACTCACTCATTCGTTCACTCATTCTCTGTCTCTCTTTATTATCATATGATGTATCCCTAAGAGCAGGAACTACATGTAAAATAGCACAGGGGGGCTTATTCATTATCCTTGAAATAAAAGGAAAAAAAATCTGTCTCCCTTACCTGAATTCTTCCAGAATCAAGCCTGCCACACTGGCAATCTGCCCCTGGTAGTCCTCCACAGCCTGGCAAATTAGACAGTGGAAAAATCACATTCAGAATGATCATCAACTGATGATTCTCATTTACATAACTACCAACATCATCAGTAAAGACCACGATGATCATCAACAATGCTAATACATATCCTATTTACATGACTACCATCATCATCAGTAGATCACATAAAATCTTAAGTGCGTAAGTGTGTATCAACGCATTCAAATTATTGCCCGCGCATATCCGAATGATAGACAATACAGTGTTATCTGTATTTATACACAATGAGAACATTATCTGTGTTTATAGACAATGACAACATTATCTGTTATCTGTGTTTATAGACAATGACAACATTATCTGTTTACAGACAATGACAACATTATCTGCATTTACAGACAATGACAACATTATCTGTGTTTATACACAATGACAACATAATCTGTGTTTATACACAATGACAACATAATCTGTGTTTACAGGCAATGACAACATTATCTGTGTTTACAGACAATGACAATATTATCTGTGTTTATACACAATGACAACATTATCTGTGTTTACAGACAATGACAACACTCATCTGTGTTTACAGACAATGACAACATTATCTGTGTTTACAGACAATGACAGACCAAGTTACTGCGTTCTAGTTTTGCATCAGAAAGCTGTGAGTGGCCAGCCTCACCTTGTCAGCGCTGTCTGTTCTCTTGGGGAAGGCAGGACGTGGGGGAATCAGTTCTGCCACCCTGTGAACACACCACCACTCCTGTATTCAGTTTGCCTTTGAGCCCAACCAAAAACACACTGAAAATCTCTCTCTTTCTCTCTCTGCATGCATTCCTTACTGGATGGGGTGCATAGTGCATGGTCGTCTCCTGTACTTGTCATTTTGCAGGAGGTCTGCATGCTGGCCTCAGCCAACCTTCTGGCTTCAGAGCAGCTTATTTCATTGTACAGGCTGCATGCTGGGTATGTTTGGTTCTCCATAATCCACAGAATGCTGATATGAATTACTGAATCTTCAACATGCATATTTCATCTTCTGTATGTGTATACACACGAAAAGAAATAAGGCACTGGTAGGTCAGTGCTTAGAGTTGACATAGGAGATTTTTAAAAATTCCCCTTCCTTAATTCACCGGATGCCAATGTTGAGATTAGAACCCGGGATGTTCATGGACCTGCGGGACTGAAGTCCAACGGTCTTAACCACTCGGCTACAGCATTTGTCATCACTCTAATCACTAAACTATCTTGTGACCACCCCCACCCCCCAACCCCACAACAAACCCCCACACACCCACCCACCTTCTAGCCAGCTCCTCTGGTGGTCGTTTGGGGACAAGGGGGCGTGTCAGCGTGATGTCAATCATCAGATAGGACTTGGCGTCGGCGTACTGCTGGCCCTCCACGTTGACCGGCGCCTGGCCGTCGACCTCTGACCCCGTGTCCGACTTCAGCGTGGTGGACGCCTGCGTGACGAGGGAAACGTGGCCGTCATGGCAGGGTCCGAATATCATGCAGATATGGATTTGAATATAAACAGCCATGGAAATATCTACCATGTCAAAAACTGTGATTTGTGATCATGCAACATGATCAGATTTTGATTACATTTTGGTTTGTTCACTTGTATATGAGACAGATGAAAACAAATCAAAAATGTAAAATCACACAATGCAAAGTAATTATTTATAAAATATCAGTGTTAAATGCTAGAATAATCCCCATTTAACAACAACAAAAAAAGACTTATGCAGACATTGCACGTTTATATTGTATCCAACCACTGATTCTGTACATATCTGAACCAAAATCTGCAATGGGAATCCATTAATTTTTATCAAAATATCTATGAATGAGAACTGAATAATTCTAAAATATTTTCATGACAATAAAACCATTACTGGATTTAAAAAAAAAAAAGCAACTAATTCATGTTTGAAAATGAATCATTCAGAATCAGGTACTGAAGAAAAGAGGCCAGTTATGTTAACGGAAGATGCAAAAGATTTCATAACAGTCTTGTATATCAGAACAGAACACAGCAGATTTTGTGATTAATCTTTTAAATATCATGCACATATTTATATGTTTACATATCCACATAGACATGCTGCAGACATGCATGCACACAAACACACACACACGTATGTGTGCGCATACACACTCTATTAGCAGCAGTGACTATATTCCAAATATTCACTAAATCATGTCAGCCATTTTAAGTCATTAAGTAGAGCTCTTACAAATGACTCTCTAACTCTTCCAAACTTTCAATGTGTGAACTAGTAGCATTGCACATTATTGAACAAGAAGACATGACATTTAATTCAAAACCAAAATGACAACAAAAGAAAAAAGGACCAGAGCATTCCAAAATTAAAATCATAATGCCAACTACAGAGAGACTGCATCAGAGCTGTCATGCACTGAGACTTTGTTACTGAGATACAAAGACAAAGCTCACATCAAACCTGGGTAACGGGTTACACATTACAACACAAAGAGAACAGATGGTCAGATGTTCCTTGTCTTTTCAAGCTTGCCAACACACAAAGGCCACATCAAGAAAGTCGCCATATGAGTATGCTAACCATCAATGAGATGCACACATTTCCATCAGTAAAGGAACAGAATGAACTCTTTCTTTTATTTTTTTTTTTTTTGGGGGGGGGGGGTTGTTTTGGGGGTGGGGGTGGTAATTGTTTATTCAGACAGCATGGATGTAACGCACATTGCTTAAAGAAAACCCAAACAACAACCCCCCTTCCTTTACATTATACTTGCTATCTCTTCCATCTGACCCCCCCCCCCCCCCTCCCCCTTCTCTCTCTCTTTGTGTACTGCCTACAAATGTTGAATCAACCTTTGGGTAAACAAGCGTCAATTAATGTGCACAGATTAGTGAAGTCAAGTCAGCCGCAGGGATACAGTGTGACCCAGGTCAAAAGGTCACTCTGCATCCTTGTCCACTGCTGCCTTACCCCTGTGGTCCCCAAACAAACAAGCCAGCACCTCAGACCTTGTACATGTCATATCCCTGTCACACAGCAAGAACCCCTTTTGGCTAAAGTGTGTTGAAAGTGCACTTTGTTAGAATACAAGAGAATCCACAGACCACATGTTTTAAAAAGAACAAAGGTAGGGGTGGGGGTAGTGGATAGCACAGCACACATCTGGCAGGTTCTACTACAGGAAAGCATCCTGACTTTTATTAGAAGAAACAGAAGACCAACAAGGAATATGATATGGATGAAAGACACAACTGAGTGAGCAAGGGGAAACCACTCGAGTTTTAAAGGAACAGAAGCAGAAATTAAAGCCTGATTATACGAAAAAGCCGATTTTGCTCAGACAAGCAAGGAATCTGATTCAACCAGTTATGCAAGGAATGGATTACAAAAATCACACAACAGAAAAAAAGGTCAGAAAAAAATGTCTCTTTCACAGTCTCCTGCAGTCATCTTCACACATCATCGACTCCAGTTCCAAGTCTGTGCAGACCAGCTAGAACCAGGCAGTGTTCATGTGAACTATCTCCTTTCTTTGTTTTTAGAACCCTTTCTTTGTTTTGTGTCTGATCAAACTCAGTAATGTTGACCAGTACTTTCTCTCTCTCTCTCTTTACTTCGCCAGCAAAAATTCAGCGTTTCAACATCAGTCAGATTTTAGCACATGTGAATGTTTTCCCACCAACAGGGTTGCCACATTCCGTCTTCAAAATCAAACAATGAAGCTCCTTCAGAATGAAGACAAAATTATCAGAATTTAAAAAAACAACCTTTTTGGGCATCACTCTCTCCTTGGAGCTGGCTGCAATGACTGAGATGGAATGAACAGCTGGTAAGGATGTCTACAGCAGACTTTGCAGGACATTATTTTTGTTTTCCTGCTATTGAAATAGCAGAGCCTGACAAATCTGAACATCATTATCATCATAAAGAGAAATTACTTGTCCCAAAAACAAAAAAGCTCTTGAGAAGCCGAGAGAGGAGAGTGAGATAGGGGGGGGGGGGGGGGGGGGGGGGGGTGGGAGATGCTAAGGGAGAGCACTGCAAAGGGATGCAAAGGGCTAGCACTGTTATCCAGCACACCACAGCAGTTGTCTCCCATACCCACCTCAGCGGGATCATGGCTCTGCATGACGCTACCTGATCTCTGAAAGCCCGTGAACAAAAAAAACAAAAAAGGGAAGACAGAAAAAAAGGTTCCTTAACATGCAAAAATCAATGTAAAAAAAATTTTAAAAATGAAAATGAATTATGCATATGCACTCATGCATGCAAAAATATGGACAATCATTCAAAAACTTGTGTGCACATATTTTGAAATAGAAATGGGAACATATGTAAATACTTAAGCATTAATAGTATAAACACATGAAAAAAGCCTCACATGCAAAAATGCACATATAAAAGAACAAACACACATATGGAGGCACATGCATGCTTCCACACACACACACACACACACAACACACACACACAATAACCACACACAATGCATGCATGCACGAATACACACATACATGCATGCATACACACATGCATGCACACACGCATATATACACACACGCATACATGCTTACACACACACATACATACACACATGCATGTACACGCACACACACATGCAGGCAAACACACAGCCAGCAGACTAATCACCTTGATAGGTTTCATCTTCAGCCCTTTCTACTAGACACACACACACACACAAATGTGCACACAAAAATACACAGACATACACATGCATATATGCATACAACCCACAAATACACCAACATACACAGACATACATGTATATACACCCCCCCCACCTCCACACACACACACACACACAAATACACACATACATAGGGATAGCCTGGTGGTTAGAGTGATGTATTCGTGATCTGCTGACCCGGGTTCGATTCTTGTTCAAGAGGACTTTTCCTCTGAGTTAACATAAGTGCCGACTCCACTCTCCCCAAAAGTCCTTCCGATGAGACTATAAACCAAGGTCCCGTGTGTGAACACATGCAGAACATCTTGCGCACACATTAAAGCCTGTGCCGCATTTCAGAAGAGTAGGCCATTGTGTGCTGGTTGGAACGGATGACAAAATTTACAAAGCTGCAGACACACGGGGACTGGATGAAAAAAAAGCACATGAATGCTTATTCCATTATCCTCAAAATAAAAGAATAAAATAAAATAAAATTTTTTATACATATACACATACACCCACAGAAACACACATGCATAGACATACCTATATACACACACTCACAAAAAAACACATACATAGACAGACATATACCCACACACCCTCAAAAACATACACACAAACACATACACATATGTCAACAAAATTAAAAAACACAACAACAAAAACCCCCACATACACATATGCATACACCCTCAAAACCACACATACAAACACATACACCCACAAAAACACTCATACAAACACATACACCCACAAAAACACATACATATGCACACACCCATAAAAAACACACACATATACATATATGCTTACACCGCAGACACAAACATACATAGGCAAACATATATACCATATACCTATAAAAACACATACATTGACATACATATAAGCACACACCCACAAAAATTACACACACATATATATAGGAGCATAGTGATATATATCTTACACAATACACATATAATTATTTATGCATGTATATGCACAACTGCACACAAAATATCTCACACACACAGACAAAGACACATACAATCACACACACACACACACACACACACACACCACACACACACACACACACACACACACACACACACACACTCTCTCTGAACAGTTATTAACTGAAGACCCTCCCACCCCCACCCCACATGTGCGCACACATACTTACTGTGAACAGTTATTAACTGAAGAATACCCTCACCCTCTCTCTTAACACACACACACACACACACACAACACACACACACACCACGCACGCACGCACCACGCATGCATGCATGCACATACTTACTGTGAACAGTTATCAACCGAAGAACACCCCCATCCCCCCTCTCTTTACACACACACCCACACACACCACATCGATTCCCATCTCCCCCCAAATCAGTGGATCGGTGGTCTAGAGGTAACGCGCCTGTCTAGAATGCGAAAAGTCCGGGTCGGGTGTGTGCGCGGTTCGTACCCCGTTTGGGCCCGAAATTTTTCCCCATCCATTAGACCATGAGTGGTGGTCTGAGTGCTAGTCTTTCGGATGAGACGATAAACCGAGGTCCCGTGTGTTACACAAAATTTTCAGCGCACGTAAAAGAACCCACGGCAACAAGGGAGTTGTCCCTGGCAAAATTCTTAGAAAAAAGCCACTCTGATAGGGAAACAAATACAGTTGCAGACCAAAAGAAAAAAAAAAAAAAAAAAAAAAAAAAAAAGGGTGGCGCTGCTCTTGTGGTGACACGCTCTCCCCGGGGAGAGCAGCCCGAATTTCACGCAGAGAAATCTCGTGACTTAAAGTGGTATAAAATTAAAAAATTAAAAAAATAATAAAAATCTCAACCCCAACCCAAAGCCTTACCCCTCCTTTCTTGGCATCTTTCTTGTCAGCCTCCTTCTCTTTGCCCCCTCCTTTTTTGGGGGCGGGAGAGTTGCTGTTACGATTCAGCTGATTCAGAGCGATCCTGGCCGCATCCTCACACAGTCCTGACCTGCGCTTTGTCTGATAACACACACAGACAGCATGACACGACAGTCATGTTCACAAAGGAGGAGGAAGAGGAGGAGGTGGCAGAGAAGGAGGAGGAGATGGAGGAGGAAGAAGGAGGAGGTGGCAGAGAAGGAGGAGGAGTTGGAGGAGGAGATGGAGGAGGAGGTGGCAGAGGAGAAGAAGGAGGAGGAGGAGGAGGAGGGAGGAGGGAGGAGGAGAAGGAGAGGATTTAAATCAAAAAGAAGAAAAACAATCTTTTAAGAAGGAGGACGAACAGATAGGAGTACTACTATGGCTACTAGCGCTGCTGTTGTTGCTGCTATTATTTTTTACAGATGGTGATGACGATATAAAATAACTGGAGTTATAGAGGGTACAGGGAAAAATATCCCAACACTAACCTGCATGTCCACTGTGCCACACATCCTAAAACAAACACAGAACAAATACACAGAGTGGAGTCCCCTAATCTACCCCCCCCCCCTCTCTCTCTCCTTGAAGCAGAAGCACACACAGTGCACCCAGTCATCAACTCAGAGAATATGATAGTAAACAGACAGGCCTTGCCCAAAGTTGGAATGTGGCCACTTTAATTAATGGTGAGCAAAACCGGTAGCATATGGCATTTAAAAGAAAACAAACTCTGACAGGACAGAGAGTGGCCTTGACATTTCACTGGCTGCAGCACATTATGTGGCGTGAGATTAGAGAATCCATTTTTATTTATTTATTTATTTCATTCTTTAATGTCAAGGATAATGGAATAAGCACTCTTGTGCTTTTTTACATCTAGAGCCCGGGTGTTTGTGGTTTTGTAAATTTTGTCATCTGTTTCCACTGGCACACAATGGCCTACTCTTTCGAAAAGTGGAAAAGGATTTAACATGCGCGCAAGATGTTCTGCGTGCGTTCGCACACAGTGTCTCGGTTTATAGTCTCATCCAAAGGACTTTTGGGGAGAGTGGAGTCTGCACTGAGGTTAACTCCAGGGGAAAAATCCCCTTGAATGGAATTTGAACCTGGGTTGTCAGATTGTGACCGCAGTGTTCTAACCACTAGGCTGTCCTGTCTCCCCATGAAGTCAGCAGGGCCAGTGAAGGCTGAGCCAGCTTCAGGTGGAGGATCAAGTCAGGGTCACTGTGGGTGCCGCGGCTAACAACGTACCCAGCGATGCCAACAGGTGAAACAGGCGAGGTGCGACAGCAGCCATCAGTTTATCATTGTTCCGAATAATTATACCAATGTGTTACACGCCTATCTCTTGTGTGCTGCAAACTCATCTATTCTCTTCTGAATAAACGTTTGTTTCAACCATATACTAATTTCAGATTAATGTTTTTGTTTAATTTCCAAAAAATAAATAAAATAAAGAGCAACGTCAGTTGATCAGTGACAAGAGAAGACAAGGGCCACAAAAGCAGCACTCACCTTCTCATGTAAGAAATGGTCGGTATATGGCAACACTTTGTAGGCCCCACGAATTCGCTTCACTGAAAAAAATCACATAAAAATAAATGCGGATTTAAAACACAATGGTAAATTGACAAACAACAACCACACTAAAAAATGAAGACTAGTTTATTTCTTAGACTCTTAAAAATAATAAAACGGGACAGAGGAAAGAAAACAAATACCTATAGGCCATTCACTCATCAAGAAAAAAAAATCAGTTTTTGTTCAATGCTGCAAAATAAATTATGTAAATAAGAGTCAGTATAATCTCAAAGTGTTTGTTTGAGAAAATGTGTGTGTGTGTGTGTGTGTGTGTGTGTGTGTGTGTGTGTGTGTGTGTGTGTGTGTGCGAGTGAGAATGAGTGAAAGAGTGTGTAAGTGAGTGAGGTGAGTGAGTATACGTGTGCGTATGTGTGTGTGTGTGCGCGCATGCGTGTGTGCATCAAAGTCAAGTCAAACTTTTATTTTCAGATGGTACATGCATGCGTGATGCGTGTGTGCATGCATGTGTGTAAGTGTGTACGTGTGCATGCACATCTTTGTATAAAGGTGTTCACATGAGTGTGCATGTGTTTTTTTTTCTTTCTTCTTGTTCCTGGGCGAGCGCTCCGAGGTTCCCCAGTGGTGAGCTTTTGTGAATGCACGGCCATTGTTGCCCTGCACCATGCAGGTAGCCACATGCAGACTGTAATAAAGATGGTGGACGTGGGCATAACTTTAGGTGAAAGCGTGCAGACTGTAATAAAGATGGTGGACGTGGGCATAACTTTAGGTGAAAGCGTGCGGACTGTAATAAAGATGGTGGACGTGGGCATAACTTTAGGTGAAAGCGTGCGGACTGTAATAAAGATGGTGGACGTGGGCATAACCTTAGGTGAAAGCGTGCAGACTGTAATAAAGATGGTGGACGTGGGCATAACCTTAGGTGAAAGCGTGCAGACGGTAATAAAGATGGTGGACGTGGGCATAACCTTAGGTGAAAGCGTGCAGACTGTAATAAAGATGGTGGACGTGGGCATAACCTTAGGTGAAAGCGTGCAGACGGTAATAAAGATGGTGGACGTGGGCATAACCTTAGGTGAAAGCGTGCAGACGGTAATAAAGATGGTGGACGTGGGCATAACCTTACGTGAAAGCGTGCAGACGGTAATAAAGATGGTGGACGTGGGCATAACCTTAGGTGAAAGCGTGCAGACTGTAATAAAGATGGTGGACGTGGGCATAACCTTACGTGAAAGCGTGCAGACTGTAATAAAGATGGTGGACGTGGGCATAACCTTACGTGAAAGCGTGCAGACTGTAATAAAGATGGTGGACGTGGGCATAACCTTACGTGAAAGCGTGCAGACTGTAATAAAGATGGTGGACGTGGGCATAACCTTAGGTGAAAGCGTGCAGACGGTAATAAAGATGGTGGACGTGGGCATAACCTTAGGTGAAAGCGTGCAGACGGTAATAAAGATGGTGGACGTGGGCATAACCTTACGTGAAAGCGTGCAGACGGTAATAAAGATGGTGGACGTGGGCATAACCTTACGTGAAAGCGTGCAGACGGTAATAAAGATGGTGGACGTGGGCATAACCTTACGTGAAAGCGTGCAGACGGTAATAAAGATGGTGGACGTGGGCATAACCTTACGTGAAAGCGTGCAGACTGTAATAAAGATGGTGGACGTGGGCATAACCTTACGTGAAAGCGTGCAGACTGTAATAAAGATGGTGGACGTGGGCATAACCTTACGTGAAAGCATGCAGACTGTAATAAAGATGATGGACGTGGGTATAACTTTATGTGAAAGCATGCAGACTGTAAAGATGGACGTGGGCATAACTTTACGTGAAAGCATGCTCTGGACGTGAATATATGCCCTAGTTCATCAAGTCTATGGGTCACACTGATGATCAAGATTAGATAAGGTGAAGGAAAAAGGATACACAATTATAAACAGACAAAAAAAGGAGTCTTCACCTCCTGGATACAGCAGGGGCGCCAGGTTAAGGAATGCCACACCATGGAAGCTGACTGTTCCTTCCTCCTCCTGCATGTCACACATGCATGCATGCGCACACAAGCACACACACCAGGTTTGCAAGGGATTTTAAAATATCCAGTATCATGCAGACTCCAAACTTTTCATAAGAAAATTTTTTAATTAAAAACTATTTTCCTCATCTCTCAATAATTCATGTATTCAGTACCCACTATCATCACCATCACGACCACCCCTCCAAAGAAAATATTTATCTGTCATTAATCAAGAGAATTAACATTTCACAACCAACCAACCAACTAATCAACCAACCAACCAATCAGCCAGCCAGCCAACCAACCAACCATTAAACCAACCAAAGATTTGCCCACTCACCCACTCATCCATGCATCCACCTACCCACCCAACTAACAAACCGACCAACTAACCAACCAACCCACAAACCGACCAACAAACCCCTCACCCACTTATCCAAGTCTAACAAGCAGGTTATTGGGTGACCCATTCTTTCAATCGTCTATCCACTCATCCACAATGGGTTTTACCAGCATCATACAGCTTTGCCTGTCATGTAAAACTGTACACTCTGCTAGATCTTTTTTCTTTCTTTTTTAATCGTCTTCATTTTTCTTTTGTTTTTCCTTTCTCCCCTCTTTTTGTAGTTTTTGTCACTTTACTACTCTAGTACTGTAACTTTTTACACACTATCTATCTATTCACTGATTCTTCATTTTCCACTGTCCTTTTTTCATGTTACTACTCTGGTACTGTAACTTTATATACACACTAGCTAGCTATTTATTTATTCTTTACTTTCTCCTGTTCATTGGCTAGAGCCCCAAGGTTGACCAATGGTGCGATTTTTGCCATAAGCGACTGTTTTTACCCACCATTAAGGTAGCCGCATTCCAACTTTGGAGATGATGTCTGAACACAACACCAGTGTTGGAGATGATGTCTAAACACAACACCAGTGTTGGAGATGATGTCTAAACACAACACCAGTGTTGGAGATGATGTCTAAACACAACACCAGTGTGTATGTGTGTGTGGGTTTAAAAAAAAGATGTTGCCATCCGTTCTTACTAGTATGAATAGCCTACTCTTCCAAAAGGCAGAACAGGTTTTAATGTGTGCTCAAGATGTTCTGCATGCTTTCACACATGAGGCCTCAGTTTATAGTCTCATCCGAAGGACTTTCAGAGAGTGGAGACAAAACTGACGTGAACTCCAGGGGAACAATCCCCTTGCATGGGTGTCTCTGTAGCAGCTAAGCCCAGGCTTGATCCTGGGGCACCAAGTCACGAGCACAATGCTGTAACCACTAGGCATCCTGCCCCCACCCTTTCCATACACTATTTTCAGGAAATGTTCCATCATCTCTTAAAACTGCAACAGTTACACCTCTACTCAAAAAGCATGACCTTGACCCTAACATTCTGAAGAAGTACAGACCTGTTTCCAACCTACCGTTCATCTCTAAAGTCCTTGAAAAAGTAGTTCTAAAACAGCTCAATAACCACCTTCTCTCCAACAATCTTCTTCCTGAGTTTCAGTCTGCCTATTGCGTCAACCATAGTACTGAAACTACCCTAGTTCATACCTTAAAAACACTTCTACTTGCTTCTGACTCCCCGAAATTCTCCCTTCTCACTCTACTCGATTTATCTGCAGCCTTCAACACTACTGACCATTCAATTCTTCTCTCCTGTCTTCAAAAAACGTTTGGTGTTACTGGTACAGCCCTTACCTGGTTTAGTTCATACCTCAATGACCGATTCCAGACAGTCGCAGTAAACAAGATACAGTCAATACCTGCCAAACTGGAATGTGGTATCCCACAGGGATCAGTTCTCGGCCCTGTTCTTTTAACTCTCTATACTGCTCCACAATCACATATAATAAACCGTCATCATATCAACTATCATTTTTACGCAAATGACTCTCAGATTCAAAGAAGCATTACACCTGAAAATCTGCCTTCTCTCTTGACAAATATGGCCTACTCCTTTCAAGATATCCAAAAGTGGATGATACAAAACAAGTTACGGTTAAACGCAGATGAAACCGAAGCCATGCTTGTAGGGACCAAACACAAACTCTCTTCCATTACAACAACTTCAGTAGAACTTGGCAATACATCAGTCCCTCTGTCCACTGCTGTGAAGTATTTAGGAGTTGTCATTGACAACACACTGTCTATGCAAAAATTCGTCACCCAGACCTGCCAGTCCTGCTACTATCAATTACGGCGTATTAGTGCAATTCGAAAGTACCCGTCCACTGATGCACAATCCTAACTTTTGCATCTCATTCTCTCACATCTGGACTATTGTAATTCTCTTTTAGCTGGTCTGCCAGCAACATCTATCCAATCCCTTCAATGTATACAAAACTCTGCAGCTCGACTAGTCCACAAAAAGAAAAAATCTGAGCACATTACCCCTCTTGCGATCTCTCCACTGGTTGCCTGTGCCACAGAGAGTAAACTATAAGATCAGTACCCTCTGTTACAAATGTCTCCACCAAACAGCACCCTACTACCTCTGTGAATGTCTTCACCTGTACACTCCTTCTCGTTCCCTCCACTCTGCTGCAGATACCTTGTGCTTATGAATACCTAGATTCAACCAACCCACTGTTGGTTGTCGCTCTTTATTTCTGGTCCATCCATCTGGAACGACCTTCCTCTCTCTCTTTGACAAAAGCCTACTTATGATACATTTAATTCCAGCCTCAAGTCATAGTTATTTCAAACCTAACTTTCCCCCTCCTCTTTCATCTCAAAACTGCCCCTGCCTTCAACAGCCAAAATCTCATTACCCTGCCAAAGCCTACAACCTGTGTGCGTGTGTGTGTGTGTGTGTGTGTGTGTGTGTGTGTGTGTGTGTGTGTGTGTGTGTGTGTGTGTGTGTGTGTGTGTGTGTGTAGGTGCTTACATTTGGATTTTGTTTAAGCTTTAAATAGCTATTGGCTGCATGACTGTAAGAATATGTTAGGTGCAAGCGCTCTGATTTGTCTTTGCAAGATATAGCACAATACAAATTCAAGTTATTATTATTATTATTATTACTATTTATAAACTTATACACATTCATAAATTTTAAAAAATGTACAAGTCTCTTTTTTAGCACCAGGAAAAATGACTTAAAAACTTTATAGAAGACAAAATTTTATATGATATGATATGACTATTATGACTACAATCATCATAAAAATATAGATAAAGAAAAAAAAAGACTACAATCATAATGACGATTTGTACATCTTCTGCCAATACAGTCCCAATCCGTAAGTATTACAATTACAAATGATAGCAGGAGACAATGAGGTAATAAACAAAAACACACTGAAAAAGACAGTTCAAATACAGAGTCCATGCAGATAATGATGGAAAGAGACTTGCAGGAGAGAAAGAAACACTGAACACATTCAGAGGCATGGCTGCAGACAGAAGTCATACAACAATTTGTTTTTTTCTTGGTTGGCTGATTAACACTCATCAGAAAACTGATGTTAAGAAGGAGGAGGAGGAGGGACTTAATTTGTTAAAACTCTGGCTAAATCTGCTGTGGCCATCTTCACCAGCCATCAGTTCTGTCTTAATCTCTCTTGGTCCACTTGAGTCAAGATGCCGAGCCAAAAGGCATGTTGTGCCTGAGAAGTCCTTCACTTTTACAGGAGTGGCATGTCCATCTTTTTCTGAATATTGTGATTTGCTAGAAGCTTATAATTATATAGTGTAACCAAATGAGGTATAAGTGTCCCTATTATTATCCCCATCACTATGGTATTGTATTGTATTGTGTTGTGTTGTATACTACTTTTAAGTCATAATCATCACCACTATTGTTATTGCTATTATCATTATTATCATTATCATAACTGTTATTGTTAACATCATTATCATCATCATTATTACCATAACGATTACTATCAATGTTGTTGCTGCTATGATTGACTTTGGCACAAACATCATACTTCATCCCTACTTTTGCCTCTCCTGATCCAAGCAGCCTGGACAGACTAAGAGACAGAACTGACACTAGGTAAGAAAGATCACAGCAGATTGTGCAGAAGACCAGCTTTTTTTTTCTCTCTGTTATTTAGACTGGCATGGTCATACTGGTCATACACACTGTTGCTCAGTGTTCTGACAAGACAGGTTACAGCAGGCAGGGAGGGAGGTAGACAGGATATTCAGACAGAAAGGACAAAGCAAAGCAGGAAGATGAAAAGACAAGACGGCTCTCCTGTTAGCTAGCTCCCATGTGTTAACAGGCAGCATTTGGTTCTCTTGTTCATTCATCTCACAAGCATATCATGACAGTCCCGATTTTGGTCCCTTGTCCAACAACAAAATATTTCAGTTTTTTCTTTTTAGACTAACAACCAGAAGGAAATTTGTATGTGTCCACAAAGAGCAAGTATGTGCACACATACACATGCATGCATGCACTTATGCGTGTGTACACATACACACCTTCTTAACTCAGACTGTTATGTCGGAAAAAAACCTCACACAAATATGTGCATGTTAGCTTTAAAACTTAAACTTTTTTTGACTTTTTTTTTACATATGTTATTTAGGTTATGTGTGTTGTTTTGGTGTGATGTTGTCTGTGTGTGTATAAAGAGTAATAACAAGGAAATCACAATAGCTCCCATGTGTTAACAGGCAGCATTTGGTTTCTTGTTCATTCATCTCACAAGCATATCATGACAGTCCCGATTTTGGTCCCTTGTCCAACAACAAAATATTTCAGTTTTTCTTTTTAGACTTATTTTTACATACTGTGTATATCTACAGAGGCTCTCCAATGTGTGTCTGTTCACTTACGGTGTATATCTTTCTCTATTTGTGGTCCAGCAACCTGCAACAACCTCCCTCTATCCCTTCACCAAAAGCCCACATTCGATACTTTCAAATCCAGCCTCAAAACGCACTTATTTCCTACCTAAGATCTTACCCCTCATAATCTATCCATACTCTTCAACAGCCACCATCATCCTGCCTAAGCGTGCTGTGCATGTGCACGCGAGTGTGTGTGTGTGTGTGTGTGTGTGTGTACGCGCGCACTCGCGCATGTGCAGCTCCAATTTGATATTATGTCTATCTTTTTCAAGGGTGATTGCATGCGTGCTGATGATTTGAATGTAAGCGCTTTGATTTGTTGCTTTACAAGATTCAGTGCTATATAAATTACATTATTATTATTATTGTTATATCTACAAATGGCCTACCAATGCCAAAACATTGCAAACATGCACAAAACCACCGACACATACAGAATAACAGGAAACCTCACACATACACACACACACACAACTCAACACATCACAAGGATATGGCAGAAAAGAAAAGCATACAAGCAACAAGGGGCAGGATACCAGAGTTGTCAGAGCATCAGACACATGATGTCCCCTGTGGGGACGCCAAGGGCTTGTCAGTGTAAATACCTTCCCCACCTTCTGGCAGAAATTCTGTGCTAGGCATTCCCTCTTTTGTACCCCTCCCTTTATTTCTGCCTTGTTCCTTTCCTTCCTGTCATCTCCTCTTGTCTATTTTCTGCTTCTTGGTCCATTTTCCTGCACTTTTTTCCAGAAAGACTTGAACTATAACAATTCTCTCTCATCCCGAAGTTGGATGTGCTGGGCCTGACTTGTCAGGCGCTTAACAGCAGCGCAATGCATTTTCATTTGCATTCATCTACATCCTTTTGCTTTTGTTTGCATTTCAACATTTTCGTTTCATTTTGAGGGCTGAAGAAAAAGTAAAAAAGGTCTCCGTTACTTTATCTATTACCCTCGTAAATAACATTTCGTTTTCGTTTTTTTCATTTTCTGTTTCAGTGTGATGCCCCAACCACTGCTCAGGGAGTTAAGGAAAAAGAAGAAATGGAAAAAAAGAGAAAAACGACAACAGACAACAGTTTCAAGACTGCAATAAATTATACACACCCGTGCCTGAGCCATCATTTTATATGATGGAGATTTGGAAAAAGAAAAAAAAGACAATTTCCAAAAATTAATTATAGTAAAAAATAATACAGTGTGAATGAACACAACAACAGGGAAAGGATACAAACAACAACACTGTTGACAAAAAATAACCTGTGTGTTTTTTTGTGCTCTGCAGGTGTGTGTGTGTGTACACATATTATGCACATAGGTGTGCAAGTGTATTTAACATGCACGCATGCCCACACTAACACACTCACACACACATACACACACAAATCTGCATACTACTACTTAAACAACAAACATTTGTTCCATCTGCACTTTGAATGATCGACAACATCCATGGAATATTTTACAATTATCTTCATCAACATTTCATCGTCTACTCTTCATCAAGTGAAATGGTTTGGGGGGTTCAAATCTAGTAGTTAAATGCTGAATTTTTTCTTCACCACTGCACGACAGCTTGAGCTGTGGTCTGGATACTAGTCTTTGAGATGAGATGAAAAACTGAACTCTATGTCCAGCATGCATTTTATAGGATGTAAAAGAACCCATGGAAAGAAGGACACTGACTCTGGCCATGTTCTATGGTAATAAAATCTCTAACTGAAGGTACATGAAAAATGAAAAAGAACAAGAAAATGGTGGTTCTCAATGAAGTGTAGCAATAGATTTGACCAAAGAAAGGTTGCCAGAATTTCACAGAAATCAGATGAAGCAATATCCCCCAATGGAATGTGGCTACCTTCATGGTAGGGAAACACAGTCGTATAAGCAAAATCTCAACATTGGTGAACCTTGGAGCCCTAGTCAAGGAATGAACCAAAAAAATTTAGCAATAAAACACAGTATAATGCAACACAACACAGGATGATATGACACAGCCTTCTGTGACATGACATGCACACAACACAGTGCAGTACAGCACAATACAGTATGATACAACACACATAATACACTGCAATACAAAACAATACAAAGCATAATATTATCATACAATATGACACAGCACACAGCAAAGCACCACAAGCGCAACAATACAACACACTAGAATAAAATAACTACAAATCAAACCAACACAACATATTCTTTAAAAAAACAAACAAGAATCAAATGTCAGATCTCTCCTGTCACATGACAGTCACATGATTACCTTTTTGGCTTTGCCACCAGACGGTTGGGGCAATCTGAAAATCTCCACAGGCCAGTGTCGCGTCTTGGCCACTGAATCCTGCAGCCTGAGGAAGAGACAGACAATATGACACGTAGCCTTAATGCATGTAAGCATGCACAATTCTGGGGTTTTTATGTTCATGTACATGCCCAAGAATAATGAAAGAAAAATAGATGGGAGGAAGGGAGGGGAGAGTGAGAGAGAAAGAGAGAGAGAGGCAGGGAGGGAAAGGGAGGGAGGGAGGGAGAGAGAGACACACAGAGAGAGTTTTGTAGTGTGAGTGTAAAAAGGTAAAGGTAAAGGAGTCCCATAACCTATAAGGTCGTAGGGGAGCGAGGTGTCAGAGACCTCACTTCTCTAGGGCCAGCATATTGAGGGCGGCGCCCATCTCCTCTCCCTCACTGCTTTACCTTCCCTGACCCTAAAGAGGGCAGGTACCCATTTACAGCTGGGTGAACTGGGGGAACTGTACTGAAGCCAAGGCATGCAAACGGTCACCCATCCAACTGGTAACCACGCTCGACGCTGCTTAACTTGGCTGGGGGAAAGCGAGTGTGTGTGTGTTTATTATTTTTTTATTCTTTTATTTTTTAAAAACTCTTTTATATCGAGAATAATGGAATAAGCACTTATGTGCTTTTTTTACATCCAGTCCCTGTGTGTATTTGGTTTTGTAAATTCTGTCATCTGTTCCCACTGACACACAATGGCCTACTCTTTCGAAAAGCGGAACAGGATTTAACATGTGCGCAGGATGTTCTGCATGCATTCGCACACGGGGCCTCGGTTTACAGTCTCATCCAAAGGACTTTTGGGGAGAGTGGAGTCTGCACTGATGTTAACTCCAGGGGAAAATATCCCCTTGAACTGGAATCGAACCCGGGTTGTCAGATTGCAAGCACAATGTTCTAACCACTAGGCTACCCCAACCCTATGGACCTGTGAGTGTGTGTGTGTGCATATGTGTGTGTGTGTGTGTGTGTGTGTGTGTGCATGTGTGTGTGTGTGTGTGTGGCGCGTGCGCAATGCGTGCGTGAGTGTGTGTGTGGATATGTACATGCTTGCATACATGTGTCCATGCATGTATAAAGCGTACATGCATACATGTGAGCATGTGTGTGTGAGAATTTGAATACATACACAAATGTGCATAACTATACAGGATTTGAATGTGTGCATGCCTCTGCCTATGACAAAGAAGAATGAAATGAAGAAGAAACAGAAGAAACAGAGGGGAAAAAAAAGTACAAGAAAAAAGAGGGAGAAAATGAAAGAAAGAAAAATGAAAGAAGAAGAAGAAGAAGAAGAAGAAGAAGAAGAAGAAGAAGAAGAAGAAGAAGAGGAAGAAGAAGAAGAAGTCAAACAATCATCATCTAAATAAAACACAACATGTCTACTTATCACTTCTTACCTTACAGAAACAATATGCACTGAACATTTTTACACAGATCAGTCCTCAATACATAATCATACCCTACCCTTTCCCATGCATTCATGCATCCAGTCACGCATGCACACACCCACACCCACACTGACAAACATGACAACAACCATAACACCTACGCCTTCACTGCAGCAGCCTCCAGGTAGCAGCGTCGCTCCGTGTTCCAGGTGACCCGCAGTTTCTCCGACTCCGACAGGTGACGATGGTCCCTGTCTCTTTGCCCTTGAACTCTCCATCCTCGTCCTCCACAGACTCTGAGGTTATGAAACTGCAAGACAACACAGGCACTGCTGGTTAAAAAAACAACCAACAACACCAAAAACCTAACCAAATAAAATATAGTGCATTTAATCTATCTTTTTTTTCACTCCTCAGCTAGGGCTCTGAGGTTCACCAATGGTGAGATTTTGTGTATGCCACCATTTTTGCCCACCATGAAGGGGGTTGCATTCAAACTTCAAAGATGTATGCTGAGTATGTTCGTGTTTCTGTAACCCACCAAACTCTGACACGAATTATGGGATCTTTAGCGTTCATATTTGATCTTATGTGGGGGGGCACATGAGTGCTTGTTCCATTGTCCTCGATATAAAAGTCATCTGAGCACTTTGATTTGTTGCTTTACAAGATTCAGCGCTATATAAATTCCATACATTATTATTATTATTATTATTATTATTATGCATGTGTATGTACATGAAAAGAATTAAGGCACTGGCAGGTCTGCACTTGAAGCTGTCCTGAGAGATCGTAAAAATGCCCCCACCCTTAATTCACCAGACACCCCTGAGATTCAAAGCCACGACTTCATGGACCTGTGGGATGGAAGTCAAACGGCACTTAAACCACTCGGCTATAACAGCGCCCGTAAAGTAGAAGATGGAGTGTGTGGAAAACACAGGGACCTGTCAGGAATGAAGACGGAGTTGGCGGCGGCTGACCCGGGCACGGCCCATCGCTTCTGTTTGTTGGGCAGCTCCTTGTCTGCTCCTGGCTTCAGCTGTCCTGCTGGGAACACCACCGTCATCTCCTTCTGCAGGCACAACACAACAGCATCTTTCTGGTCAGGGGGTTTCTGTGTACATTTGTTGTTGGAGGAAGCTGGTAACAAAATCTTCAGTGGTGCCTTAACGGTCTACAAGATTATGGGGTAGGTCATGGTTGTTGGTTTGGTTTGTTTTGTGTGGTTGTTTTTTTTTTTTTTTGGGGGGGGGGGGGGGGGGGGGTTATTGCTTGTTTGCTTTTGGGGTTTTTTTGTGTTTTGTTTTGTTTTCTCTTTGTGATTTCTGAGGGGAGAGGTAGAAGATTGTTTTTTTGAGTGTGTGTGGCAAAGTCAAACTTTTATTTTCTGATTGTACATTGAATAAGCAGTGCTATTGTTTCCCCCCCCCCCCCCCCCCCCCCCATCAAACCATCCATATAAGGAAAAAAAAAATCATACAGATGCATATAAGAGATGAAGTGGTTGTGGTGTTGTGATGTGGTATAGTGCTGGTTATTATGTTGTGTTGTGTCATATTATGTTGTGCTGTGCTATGTTGTACTTGTACTTTTTCTGCCCTGCCTGTGCTGGCTACATTGAAGTCAGTGAGGACAGAGTTTACACACACATGCACGCAAGCATGCATGCATGTGGTCATGCATGCACGAATGCGCACACACACACACATCTTCTCATTTTTCTGACTAACCTCATTGTTGCAAGGCACCGGTAGGGCTGCGGCATAGTAATACTGGGAACCCGTGAGCTGCCAGCTATCAGGGGGAGAGAACACAGACTCCACAGTGATGGTCATCAAGTTACCTTCCTTGAGCTGCTGTTCGTCCAGTAAAGGTTCGTTGACTGCCACTGCAATGTCCAGCTCGGGCTGAAAATATTATGGGATAGAGTCAAAGGAGTAGGCAGGAATGTTTGTATATGATCATTTTCTTTGAAAATAATTTTGCTCTTTGAAAATGGTGAAGCTTCACTGTGTTTATACTCTCTCCTTGTACAGAGCAGCCCAAATGTGTACACAGATATACTTGTTAGAACAAAGAAGTATTTTACAAGACTACACAGTTTTTTTCTGGAAAAAACACCATTTCTTTTGAAATTAATGGATACACAGAGCTGCCAAAACATGAGAGCAAAGCTCTAACCACTATGCAAGCCCCCTTCCACCCCAACCCCCATCCCCTTAGTGAAGAACTGAATCCAGACCCTCAGATTAAAACAAACATAAGCTGAGAGTCACCAGAACAAGAGAAAGAGAATGGATGAACCTATGATTTATAGACTGTGTAAAAACCTCTATACCCAAAGCATGATCACAGTCAGAATAAAGCCCCATCCATCACTATCAAAAGCAAGCCCCCCCCCCCCCCCCCCAACACCCAAAAAAAAAAAAATTTGAGTCATTTCCTAATCATCTTATGACCAAGGATTCAAATGACTGACAAACTAATCCCATCTCATCTTCATCCCAAATGCATTTTATTTTATGTTTACTTGTTGATTGTTTTAAACTATGCTTGCTTGTAACCCACATGAATTTCTTGCCCTTTTGAGATATGAAAAGATCGTCTTCATAATCTCTATCCCTTTTTTCTCCCCCACCTCTACCAACACTTACTCTGGGGTTTTCTGGTGGGATGCCCTCAAGAGAAGAGCCAGGCAGGGGATTGATGAGCAAGGTCTGCTTGAAGCTGGTTTCTCCTGTACACAGGGGAGAACAATGCTGTTAGCTTACAGCAATCAGATGTTAATCAATGATAATATGTGTGTGTGTGTGTGTGGTGTGTGTGTGTGTGTGTGTGTGTGTGTGTGTGTGTGTGTGTGTGTGTGTGTGCGCGTGCCAGTGTGTGTGTGTGTGTGTGCCAGTGTGTGTGTGTGTTTTGTGTGTGTGTGCGTGTGTGCACATGTGTGAATGTGTGTGTGTGTGTGTGCATGCATGCATGTGTGTGTGCATGAGTGTAAATGTGTGTGTATGCCAGCATCACCCGCGTGTGTGCATGTCTGCCTGTGCATGCATGCAAGCTTCTGTTGAGTCCGAGCACACCAGCCTGCACAGACTGATGAGGGCGATCAGTCAGTACCTTTGACAAGAGGCAGGAGGTCGACGGTGCACTGTCCCAGGGTGTTGGTCTTCTCCTCCTTCTGCCTCCGCTCCTTGGGCAGAACCTCTATCACTGTCACTGCACAACAAAGCACAGCACTACATGCCAGGTCTGAACTGAATGAATGAATCAATGAAAGACATCACTTTTTTATGCCTGCCCAGCTCCTTTCACCTATCCCGTAGTCTTGTAGAACGTTGGTCTACCACTGAAGATTTTGAAACCAGCTTCCTCTAGTTAATTTTTCTAAATAAAAAAAAAGAGCAGTATTCACCTGTTGGTGCGTGCATTATATTAATATATAATTATTCTTTATAATTATATATTTGTAATGTAAACCTCATCTGTTGCAAATATTTATATCGTTTCATAGAAAATGATGTCCATCAAGGTCTTCAAGAGAGTCAAAACTGAAGCCTCAGTTCCAACATTTGCCCTTTCTACCCCCTATAGGTGGAGAGCTGGGACCAAGACAACAAAAACTCAGGAGTTGCCTGATTCTATCAATGTGTAGAGTGACAAAAAACTTTGCAGTCTTCTGGTAAAAAAACTAGCTATCGATGTTTCATTATTTTTTTTCAGCCATAAAAGATATTACAGAAAAATATCATAGTGGATTTTATACATGCATGCATGCATGCACACACGTGCACATATACACACACAAATGCATGCACCCACACACTCAAACACTCAAACATACAAACACACACACACACACACTCTCACACACACACACATGTACACACACACAAAACGTGCACACATGCACACACACACACACACATCAACTTCCTTTCTTTTTTTCCCTCCAATACTGGGCACACAGCAGAACTTACAGACGACAGGTTTGTGAGCAATTTCATCAATAGCCAGAGCATCCTCGTAGGTGCAGTTCAGCGTGGCGTTGAAGTTGAACTCTGCGGGAGCATCGGGCAAGCAGTCCACCTTTGGCGATTCTCCCAGCACTTTTTCTGAGAACTCAACCTTCACCATCACATTCACGGTGTCGCCCTTTGACCCTCGCTGTCAAGACAAAAACCAAATTCATCATTTACTGTTATACTTTTCGGTAATGCACAGGTGTAAGTGCACTCAATATGTGTGCATGCATTTAAAGAAGAATGCATGCATATTCTCATGCAAGTACATGCTTGCGCACACACACATGCACACACACACATATATGTTAGCACACACACATGCACACTCATGCATGCACATGTGTACACACACATGTGCACACACACACACACACACACACACACTCCCCTGGAGTTCACATCAGTACCAACTCCACTTCCCTGAAAGTCCTCTGGATCAGACTCTAAACTCAGGTCCCAACTGAGAACGCTCTCAGAATATCTTGCACACACATTAAAACCTGCTCTGCATTTCGGAAGAGTAGGCCATTCCATGCTGGCAAGAACAGATGACAAAAATTCAAGAACACATGCACACTATCTTGTTTAGACATCATCCTGAAATGGGAATGCAGCTACCAGGCTTGATGAAGGGTAAAACTGGTCACATGTGTAAAATCTCACTATTGGTAA
>CM054138.1:76892309-76932309 GCA_028751875.1 Rapana venosa | reverse complement strand
GGCTCCAACCGCAACATCTCGCTGGGCAGGTGTTTATTTATTTATTTATTTATTTCGATGATAATTGAATGAGCACTCATGTGCTTTTTTTTTATCTAGTCCCCGCGTGCCCGCAGTTTTGTACATTTTGTCATCCGTTCCCACCGGCACACAATGGCCTACTCTTACGAAAAGCGGAACGGGTTTTAACGTGTGTGCTAGATGTTTTGCGTGCATCCGCACACGGGGCTTCGGTTTATAGTCTCATCCGAAGGACTTTTGGGGAGAGTGGAGTCTGCACTGATGTCAACTCAAGAGGAAAAATGCTATTGAACGGGAATCGAAACTGGGTCAGCACATCATGAGCGCATCACTCTAACCACCAGGCTATACCTCTAGACCACTGATCCACCTACTGTGCCATACCGTGCCCTTCTGTGCTGTGTCAGTCATTAATGTACAGTGTATATGAAAAGAAGAGTGATTGTCCTGCATGTCCTTGTTCCTGTTTGTCTTGTTCTTGCGTGTGTACCTGTGTGAGTGCGTGCGTGCGTGCATGCGTAAATGACAAGTTTGTATGTCTTTTCTAATCAAAGGTTTTTATAACGTTGTATTCCTACATTGGTGTGTGTGTGTGTGTGTGTGTGTGTGTGTGTGTGTGTGTGTGTGTGAGTGTGAGTGAGTGTGTGTGTGTGTGTGTGTGTGTGTGTGTGCGAGTGTGTGTGTGTGTGTGTGTGTGCCCGCGTGCGTGCGTGCGTGCGTGTGTGTGTGTGTGTGTGTGTGTGTGTGTGTGTATGTGTGCGTGTGTATGCGTGATTTTTAATAAATTTGAAGTTATCTTGGAATGTTTAAACCAATATGAAATGTAACTTTCATATGTCTATCGAGATTATGATCATACAATGTGTCTGTCAGTATTGTAATTGCACATGTCTGTCAGTATTGTAATTGCACATGTCTGTCAGTATTGTAATTGCACATGTCTGTCAGTATTGTAATTCTTCTTCTTCTTCTTATTCCTTATAGCTCCTAGCGGAGCATAGGGCCTCAACAGCGTCCCTCCACCTTCTCCTGTCTCTGGCAAGGGTCTTGGCCTCTTCCCATGTCAGGCTGAAGTCTCTCAGCTCACTATGCAGGCGTCAGCCCTGCAGCTTCCTGACGGGTTTGGCTGCAGCGCGTCATAGGTTTCCTTGAAGGATCCCCAGATCTCCCAAAGACTGAGTTGGCATGAGTTAAGCTGTTTAAGGTTTCCGTAACAGGAGATTTTTTTACGGAGCAGGGTTGTTAGCCCTGTGTCCAACCCCCTTTACCTAGGGGGAAAGGTGCCTCCTTAGTCGCCTTTTACGACATGCCTGGATGGCGGGCAGGGTTCCTATTCTTGCAATGCTCGCTTTGCAAGCATACCCCGGGAGACCCACGGGGGAGTATTGTAATTGCACAGTGCTTTTGACTTGACTTGACTTGCACGGTAGATATCTGTGTCCGCCCATGACTGATGTTTAAAGTAGTTTCATGATGACTGATTACGTTCTGTAAAACGAATGTTTTACGTCCCTGTACACAGGTTTCTGAAATGATCAAACCCATTTGATGAACAAAGATCATTATGAGGGGAACAAACTACAAGGCTTCTGCTCAAGCCAGTCCTACCACTAGGATGGTGGGGGTCAGACTGACTGCTGACACTGCAGAGAGGGAAGAGGTGATCTAGGGCTCAATGTGGTAGCAATTGGTTGCACAGGCATTTCGGTTTATCAGCTCATCTGGAAGTTTAGGCACTCAAACAACTCAGGGTATGTTGTAGTAGTTGTTGTTGTTGCGCGTTACCCAGTTTAACACCCTGGGGGTCATCCAGAACATGCACTCTTGACTCACTCCTCCCACCTGGGAATCACTGTGAGATAGGAACTACACTGGATCAGAAGTTTGCGTGTATGACTTTTCAAGCACCTCGCCATGTAGGCAGCTATACTTCGACTTCAGAGGATTTTTCCCTAATGGAAAGTGCAGGTTGTTGTGTTAAGAACTTGTCATGGCCGAAGGCAAAGTCAACACAACATTTTACAACATAACAACACTTTAATGCAGGTCTTGGCACATAGCTGACATCAATAACTGACATACACAGCTTGTGGCCTGAGTCAACTTCAGGGTATAGTGGAATGGGGAAAGTCTGGGTTCAGACGGGGATGGAACACAAACTCTTCGTTTGCTAGGCAGGCGCGTTAGAGCTAGACCACTCTGATCCAGCCAGCTATGTGCCTGTGTAAGTCTGAGTCAGTCCCTGAGGGGAGTTTCATGCTTATGGGTCAGTGAGGTTTGGCCAGACACACTTACTTGGTAAATGAGTTTTCCTTCAGCTTGTGGCAAGCCTTGTAAGACCCACATACAGTGAGAATCTCTTGTGCGCTAAAAGAACCTACGGCAATAAGAGAGCTGTTCCTGGCAAAATTCTGGAGAAATGGGGCAACTATTGCAATGGGAAAAGCAGAATCAACACATAGGCTATACAGCAACTTCTGTCAATACAAACTTGTCTCTAAGAGCTTCAATGTATGAGGACATAAACTCCAACCACCGACAGAGTACATCATTACATACATATAGGAATACAGATAAGATATAACAAACTTTTGCATGCAACTTGCACCCATGCACTCCTCCCCCTTTCCCACCCCCACATACACACACACACATTTCAAAACTCTGGAGTCCAGTTTATGTTGTCAAGTTATTTATTTAGAAAAAAATCTAAACTGGCATACAAAGAATATGAACTCTATTTCAGCTACATTGACAACTTTTGGAAATAGAGGATTGTAAAAGCAGTCCCAAACTTTTAAATCCTCCTCCCTCTACCCCGGATTCACTACCCCTCCCCTCCCTTCGCTCCCCTCCACCCTTCCATTGGGCTCAAGAACTAATATATTTGAAAACAAAGAAACCAAACCACAGTATAAATTTTAAAAACAACAACAATAACAGGAGAACACACAATAAACACAATAATTATTTCTATCGTCATTGTATCCCTAGGTCGGTTTCTGTTAATTTTCTGAATCATTTTTCATTACGATACAGGGTTTTTGTTCTGTGTGCTCCTATTCAATGATAGCAGTATCAATTCAAATTTAAAGTTTAATTTCTGTCTTCCATTTAGTGACATGGAAAAAAAAAAGGGTGAAAGGGTGGCGCAGCGCTAAGTGGCGACGCGTTCTCCCGCTCTCCCCGGGGAGAGCAGCCCGAATTTCACGGGGAGAAATCTGCCGTGACTTAAAGTGGTATGAAATAAAATCTGAGCGCTTTGATTTGTTGCTTTACAAGATTCAGCGCTATATAAATTCCATACATTATTATTATTATTATTATTATTATTATTATTATGAGGGACTGATACAAATCAAATACTAATACAAAAGCACATAAACCCAGCAACTGAACAGCTACAATTAGCATAGGACACTGAGCCACAGTATGTTGACATCAAATTGTAGAACAAAACTTGTCATTCAACTTCTGCACATGTTTTAAAGTAGTGGCAAACCTTTTTTTTCATTTTCGGATTTGTCCTGCTTGTTGGAGAAACATTTTTTGGTTACCAATTGTTTCAATGCTTCGCAAGTTTTGGTAACTCTTTTTTATGTTCTTAAAAACAGAGTTTCATCGAAGAAAAGACCAAGAATAAAGGAGGGAAATGTATCAGTAATTTCACTTATCACATTTTGTGCCGCATCTTTTATTCCTTTATTCTTTTTGCAAATTGGATGAGCATTTATAGAAAGTTAATAGGTTGTGCCAAGCACAGACCCAGTCACTGCACTGCACCAGGACCAGACCTGCAGACCAGACACCCATGTCAGACTGGCATACGGGAGGGCAGACAGAGATACGGGAGGGAGGGAGCATGAGCTGGCGGCCTTGAAGACCAACACACCATCTACAGGCTGACAGCAAAGGGCGAATAGAAAATGATGAAGGTGGAACATGAAAGGACCAACAGCAACAACAACAACGACGACAACAACAACAACAATTAAGTCCAGGAGAAGGGGAACAACAAGGAAAAGACAAAAGACTACCACACGAGAGAGAGAGAGAGAGAGAGAGAGAGAGAGAGAGAGAGAGAGAGAGAGAGAGAGAGAGAGAGAGAGAGAGAGAGAGTAATGCATGCTCAATTCATGTCCATCACAACAGCAATAGTGCTCCTTAGCCTACAGCGTGATTCTTTCAACTCATAGTTGCACAATGCCATGGAAAAACTGAAAATCTGATCTAAAAAACAGTTAATAGGTTGTGCAAGACCGAAAATCGAATGGAAATAGTTGAAAACTCATGTTTCAACACATTAAGCATTGGCAATCAGTATAAACATGTTTTGTATGTACTTCTACATATCTGTCCATAAGAAACCCATTCTGTAAGCATTGTTTGACTCTGGTTTTAGATCAACAATAACTATGAAAAATGTTTTCTTGATTTAACCCCCACCCCTTAGAAAGCCCAAAGAAGAAAAACAACACAAAAAACCAAAAATCCCACTCAAGCCTATTCCATATACTTTTTCCTTACTATTCTTCAGTGAAAAAAAAAATGTGGACGAAGTACACCTTTTTCTATTTTTTTTATTATTCGGACGAAGTACACTTGATGCAGTAACTTATAGCCATACCAAACTGGAAAGCTTATCTGAATCTTGCATTTTTTTGATTACCACTCAGTCTGTACCACAAAGACATGGCTGTCTATCTAGCAATATCTAAAAATATGTTTTTGATCTTACTATTAGTTATGAAAGTAGGAATACATTGTTTGATTTTAAGAATCAATTTGTAAAATATTAGGATGCCACATTTATTTTATCTTGATCACAAGCTTCGGACAATCACTGTTACCTGTCTCATTGATATTGGAGTAATATTTTTTAAAATCCAATTATGACTTGAACAGGTAAACACAACTGACTTCAAATTTGTCTTTTAAAAAAAAAGTTAGCATTTCTTTACAGAAGAGGCTGTCATAAAAAGAAGTCTGCGACTGTCACTTATTTTCATAACATCAAAAAGGAATGGCTGGAGATGCTTTCCTTATGAGTTAGTAGGCTCTGTTTCATATGATCACACAAGGCATGCTTCGCTGGTAAAACATTCTATACTTTTTAAAAATATACAATCTAAACACAATGAGAAGGGGGAATACTATGTAATACACGGACAAAAAAGAATTGAAACAGATAAAACAATGACAGAGAAAATATATAACATGCTACAATCACCAGTCCTTAAAACATCTTGATGATAATAAATCTGTTACTCCTCGATAGAAACTTCCTCAAATGCCTCTGTGGTTACTACTCAAAGAGTCTCTTGACCTCTACATTTGAGTTCTAAGATGATGAAATGAGTAAAGGGGATGGTTAACATTTAATTTAAAAAAGGATGAAAATGGTCAATTTCTGATCCTGCTTACTATAGCCAGGTTCCATGATTAAAATCTGACATCAGAAGAAACTGTGCAAGCAATATTTGGGTCAAAGTATCTGTTACTTATGTCTAAGTGCAATACGATGTATCATAATTTGAAATAAATTCAAAATTTCCACATGATATACAGACTATGTATAGTCTTAAAATGTTACAAAGTCTACAAAAAGATAATGAAATTATGTATTTAGCCTGACTATATTTCAAACCAATGGCAATCTGATGATAATAGGACAATATAAAAAAAATCTGATATATTTTCACCACTGAGTTGATAACATTGCCATTTGTATTGAGAAAATATCGAACATATTGAGCAATGTTGGAATACAGTCTATCAATGATTTTGAGTTAGACTTTGTCGGTTTCCATATTTGCAAATAACTACACAATATTATGCCAAGACAGAATGCAGTAATTATCAGTCTTTGTATTTTATGGCACTAAAAGTAAACAGCATAAATTTCGAGTTTGGTTCAAATTAAGTTATCATTGAAAGGTCTCCTTGCACTGTAAAGCACTGAGACCATGTCCATGATTTAGAATGTAAACAGTCATTGACCAACAGTTTGGTTGTGGACAACATCTAAAGATGTCTCACAGCATCATCAAAGAAAGATGGTGGCATTAGCAGGGAGGGGTACAGTCAGAAATCTGTTGTTTACCTGACAGATTACAAAAGCTGCCTGCATCATAGCAAACTCACTGTATATTTTCTGTGTCAAGTTCTAGGTAAACAAGGCACAGACCAACTCCTTCTCTCTCTCTCTCTCTCTCTCTCTCTCTCTCTCTCTCTCTCTCTCTCTCTCTCTCTCTCTCCACACACACACACAACACACACACACACATACACACACACATACACACACACACACACACACACACACACACACACACAGTACACACACACACACACACACAGTACACAACACACACACACACACACACACACACACACACACACACACACACGGATGAGATTTTAAACCGAGGTCCCGTGTGCGAACGCACGCAGAACATCTTGCGCACACGTTAAATCCTGTTCCGCTTTTCGTAAGAGTAGGCCATTGTGTGCCGGTGGGAACAGAAGACAGAATTTACAAAACCGCATACACACGGGAACTAGATGTAAAAAAACACATAAGTGCTTTTTCCATTATCCTCGATATAAAAGAATAAAATAAACACACACACACACACACACACACACACACCACAAGCGCACGCGCTCTCATACACACCTGAATATCTTCAGACCATGGAAATGATTCATTGCCTATAGCTTTTGAAATAGTCAAGCGGTCAGTTCAACCAGTGTTCCTGTGGCGATTATTTCATCTGTGGGCATCTCCTTCTGTACAGCTTCGCTACTTGTGCACACTGATGCACAAGGTCACGACACACCGGCAATAACTGGCACTGTTGTAATTCTTCAATGTTAACTTTCAGCTTGTCCATGAATACAGTGATCCGACAGTGTAATGATTCTATCCAAGCCACCATTGACCACCAAAAGCGTGGTCTCTGTCCTGTTTCATCTGCTATCCGTACTTTGCCCAAATATTCCAGCCTTTCCACATCCACCCCCCAATTCAGTAGCATCTCCACTTTGAAATATTCATCAACAAATCTTACACACTCCTCTTTCACAATATATTGTTGGTACACGTAGGCTGCATTTTCAGGTGGCTGCCTGTGTGCTGGAGGCGGAGGGGGAGGGGGAAGAAAGTTCTGTGGGTCTGACCATTGACGGGTAACCCAAATATCCCCCTTTTTGTTAAAAAAATAATCCATCAAGTCGTGATAGGATGACATGGCAGATAATTGTCCTGGACACAAGGTTTCCAGCAATCTGCCAAGGTTCATTGCCTTGTGGACTTTTTCTTCTTTCCCACTGACACCTCCTTCAGCCATTGTGATGGCCTGACAGATTCCAATGAAATTTGTTGCCTGCCCTCACCAGACTGTTTCAATGAAAGTAGAGAACGATGCTGGAGGAGAAACGTATAGTTCAGGTGTGTGTGGAGAAATGGATGGAAATTATCTTTCTCTGTGTGTGTGTCTGTGTGTGTGTGTGTGTGTGAGTGGTTTGTTGGGTGGCTGAAGTGACCAGGTCTAGGGAATTCAGGTATGAAGATTTTCTCGTTGAGCACATGACAGATAGTGTGTATTAACCTAGTAGTGAGTGTTGTTCTCTCTCTCTCTCTCTCTCTCTCTCTCTCTCTCTCTCTCTCTCTCTCTCTCTCTCTCTCTCTCTCTCTCTCTCTCTCTCTCTCCACAGTATCTACTGATAGACATAATTTATCTCGATTTATTTTCCATGCAACCAACAAAAGAAATAAGATAACTTTCTAGAAATTTATCATTATATTGATGAATACTACATTCAAAACATTGTCGATTATAACGCACGTGAATTATTTTGTGATGAATTTTCAAGATATTGTGGATAAAATTTCCTTGTGTTATTATTGCTGCTGCATTGTTTCATATACGTTGATAGTAATATGTTTATAACACTTATATCATATGCCCACTCCATATGCCCACTATTCTTTTGTATTGTGGCCTAAGGCCGATGTACAGTAAAAGTCTGAAGTCTGAAGTCTGAAGTCTCTCTCTCTCTCTCTCTCTCTCTCCTCTCTCTCTCTCTCTCTCTCTCTCTCTATATATATATATATATATATATATATATATATATATATATATATATATATATATATATATATATAATGTGTGTATGGATAGCTTGGTGGTTAGAGTGATATCGGGATCTGCTGACCCCGGTTGGATTCTTGTTCAAGAAGATTTTTCTTCTGGAGTCAACATCAGTGCCGACTCCACTCTCCCCAAAAGTCTTTGGATGGATGGGACTATAAACCGAGGCCCCGTGTGCAAACGCACGTAGAACATCTTGCGCACACGTTAAAAGCCGTTATGTGCCAGTGGGAACGGATGACAAAATTGACAAAACTGAATACACGCGGGGACTGGATGAAAAAACACACGAGTGCTTATTCCATATCCTCGGGGAAAAAATAAAAATAAATAATAAATACTCTCTCATTTCCCACTGCACCTTCTCTTCTTCCACATTCTCTCTCTCCTTACCACTTTCGTTCTTTCTTCTTTCCTTCTTTCTCTTTCTTTTTTCTTCTTTGTTCCTTCTCTTCTGTCTGTCTTCTTTCTGTGTGTCTCCATAGAGATTTGGGCATTTGTTCATTGGAATGCTTACGGGTTATGTTTTTTTTTTTTTTTTTTAAAGATTGTTTTGTTACTTTGCATTGAACACACACGCGCGCGCGCGCGCGTGTGTGTGTGTGTGTGTGTGTGTGTGTGTGTGTCTGTGTGTGTGTGTGCGTGCGTTCGTGCGTGCGTGCGTGTGTGTGTGTGTGTGTGTGTGTGAGCTAAAAACTGTAAGATCGATTTTGATATGGAAAAACATATAACTTGTCTACCAGATGTATACGTTTACACTCTAACGAAGTTCTGTTGTAGCTGTCACAAGAGTCCTATCAATTTTGGACGTTTCTATAATAAACCACGGAAAGAAAGAATATGTTCAAAATGCAATATGTTTGTTTTAGGGGATAAATTTCATTTTATTATGGGATGTCCCCACTTCAAACATTTATGACAAGATTTTCTTCCCGGACAATTTCTTCAACCCATATCCAGTTATAATTTTTGTAGGCTAATGAAATGCAACTTTCGCACAGCAAGTAGGCCTGAAAATCAGTCAGAAGAAGACAGAGGTGATGACACTGAACGTCCAGAACCCCTCACCGGTCACAGTGAATGGAGAAGTTTTACCAACAACTGAAGAGTTCACGTACCTCGGGAGCACTGTTCGGCATGACGGCGGAGCAGGCAGCGACATCAAGAACCGGATTAGCAAAGCAAGAAATGCTTATAGAAATCTGAACAATGTGTGGAAATCGTCCCAGTACAGCACCAGAACCAAACTAAGACTATACCAGAGCTGTGTACTTTCCACCCTTTTGTACGGCTCGGAGTGCTGGAGGATGACTGAGAGTGACCTCGACCAAACTATCACATTCCACACGAAGAATCTCAGAAGAATCTTGCGCATCTTCTGGCCTGAGACCATCTCCAACCAAGAACTTTTTGCCCGTTGCAACCAAGAAAGCATGGACAACATCAATCATGCATAGGCGATGGGGATGGATAGGGCATATCTGCCGTCGGGAACAGGGAAACATCGCCCGAACAGCCCTCCACTGGACACCAGAGGGAAAACGCAAACGAGGACGACCCAAGAACACTTGGCGTCGGACTGTTGAAGCAGAGCTGAAGACCTTCCAACATACCTGGGGAACCATTCAGAAGCTGGCCCAGGACAGACAGGAGTGGAGAACTTTTGTTGCTGCCCTACTGCCAATAAGGCACAAAGGCATTGATGATGATGAATGAAATGCAAATCTCGAAACGTTCTCCAGTAGCTCTCAAAATTCATAAAATTTGGAAATATTTCTTGAAATTTCAATTGTCTTTCACAAGTGTAGGTTGTGTCTTTTAAAGAAATGTGTATACTTAAAGAAATAGTCTTATGTCTTTAATACTGTTGCTTATCATTTTGCCATGAACTTCTGCTTTTCAGTTCCTGATAGTATTCATATTATTTTTGGGTGTATTGCTATTAGGTTTATGCTCCTGTTCAATTTGTTTGTAATCCTCCATACCCCAAAAGGGTGAAAGGAATTAAATCTTGAATCGTGTGTGTGTGTGTGTTTTCAAATTTGTTAATATTGTTTGTGAATGATAACATATTTATAAACAATTTGACTGAAAAGTTTTGGTTTGTTTTTCCACAAGATATCCCAATACATAGGTTCCATATACCATTATTATTGTCATCATAATTATATTTCTATCATTATCTTTATTGTTATTATTATTAAATTATTATTATTATCAGCATTATTTCTAGTATTGTTATTCTTAACATTTATCACCATCAATATCATCATGATCATCACCACCATTCCTCCTCCTCCTCATCATCATCATCAGAAATTGATAATTTTTCAGAGTCAGTGACAAAATCAAGCCTTGGAATCAGCAGCCATGGGGACAAAGGAAGACGTGTGTTATTCTGTTGGGGAAAGGGACACGGGCAGCGTTACTGAATCACCAGTCAACCTGCCCTGTGTGTCACTCTGGGTTTTACAATGTCAATTTCTCAAGGGGGCGATAGTTGGTGTGGAATCATCTATACATACTACGTCACCCCTGTTCTCTCTTTTCTCTTGTTACAGGAAGTCGTCAGGCGTCGTCAGGCCGTGTGTCTGGGGATGAAGCTGATGGAGCCCATCCCATTCAAAGTCTCATGGTGCATGCTGGGTATGCTCATGTCACCCTACCATTGGTCGTTTGCTGGCCTTCCTTATGTGAGTGATGAATGAGTTTTAACATGAGATCAATACCCTCTGTTTCAAATGTCTCCACAAATCTGCACCCTCTTATCTCTGTAACTGTCTTCACCTGTACACTCCATCCCGTTCCCTTCGTTCAGCCGCAGATACTTTGTGCTTTCGAACACCCAGATTCAAACAAACCACTGTTGGCCGTCGCTCTTTCTCTTTTTCTGGTCCATCCACCTGGAATGACCTCCCTCTTTCACTTCGCCAAAAGCCTTCACTTGATAACTTCAAATCCGGCCTCAAAACACACTTATTTCCTACCTGAGACTTTTCCCCTCATATCTATCCCTAATTTTCAACAGCATCCTTCACCTCATAAGTGTGTTTGCGAGTGTGTGTGTGTGTGTGTGTGTGTGTGTGTGTGTGTGTGTGTGTGTGTGCGTGCGTGGGCGCGCGTACGTGCGTGCGGGCACATGGATTTGAAATCTGTTGTTCATTATGTTTAAGGAGAGTTGCATGCGTGTAAATGAATTGAGTTCAAGCGCTTCGATTTGTTTGCTTTTTACAAGATTCAGCGCTATATAAATTCCATATATTATTAGATTTGAACCGGTTTTGTACCAGTGTGTAGTTCATCTAGTTGTGATGAGTTCCATTGGGTGCATGCCACGTCCAGCATCGTGATGCCTTGTGCTCCCTAGGGGTGTTTGCAAGCACCATGTCCTTGTAGCTGGCAAATATCAGTGTCCTCTCTCGCTGGTATCTGCATTATCGGAGGGTGCACAAAATTTGCCCCAGTCTTTCAGTGCGTCAGCGCCCACCTTGGCATACCAGTCTCCCTGAATGATCAGGAAGTCTTTCTTGGTAACTTTGTCGATGATGCCCTGGAGTTGAATGTAAAATTCCTCTTCGATTTCATCATCATGATCTGATGTTGGTGCGTAAGCTTGTACCACCGCAATGTTGAAAGGGGCTGCTCTGAGGCGGATGGTTAAAAGTCGGCTGGTTACTGGGCAGCACCCAGCCACTGAGTTGTTGGTGTTCTTGTTGACAAGGAAGCCTACACCATTGGTGTGCTTGTCTAATTCACCACTATAGTAGAGTACATGTCCATCGTCTGTGAGATATTCACCGAAATTCTTCCATCTGACTTCACAGAGGCCCACTATGTGCCAGGCGTACTTCTTCAGTTCGTGGGTAAGTTCATGTAGTTTCCCTGTTTGGGTAAGTGTTCTGATGTTCCATGTTGCCGTGGTAACGTATTTTCTTCGCATGTCTAGACTAGTCCAGGGTTTTATCTCATTTGCCTGTGTCTGTTGATGCAGCTATTTTTCATAAGATCACAGCAACGTTTACTGGGGGATTTCTTTCTGAGCTATGGAAGGCTGCTTGTGATGTGGTCTAACACTAGCTCTGCCACGTTTGTTGATGACTGTGAGGGCACTGGTTAAGAGCAGCAAAACAATGACACTGTGTCAGTCTGTCCTGTTATTTTCCAGCTTGTAACAGTGTTGCTCGTCAAGGGGGTATGGGAGGGGAGGGGGGGGGGGGGCATTCATCATTGTCTCCACAGCTGCTGGAAGTCCAGTAACTGATAATGTAAACAGTATCATATAATAGGCTCTGTTGCTTTTGCTTCACATTACATGGACCCCCCCCCCCCCCCCTCCCAAAGAGAGAGAGAGAGAGAGAGAGAGAGAGAAGAGAGAGAGAGAGAGAGAGAGAGAGAGAGAGAGGAGAGAGAGAGAGAGAGAGAGAGAGAGAGAGAGAGAGAGAGAGAGAGAAGAGAGAGAGAGAGAGAGAGAGAGAGAGAGAGAGAGCGCTAGCTTGTTTTTGTCTAATAAGACTCTATGGGTTGTAGTTAAATTCACAAAATGTTGAAGGCCAGCCTGTGAAACAAAAAGGCACAGATTCCACAGGACATAGAGGGATGTGAAGCTCTCGCTGGGATTCTGCTTTTACTGGGCAGTAGGAAGAGGAACTTGGTGTTGACAGAGAACATATGGCACTCTGTAAAAGGGAGTGGATTGGGTCAAGCCTGTGTGAATCGGAGAAGATTCCAGTTTCTTCTGACCCACACGAGGTTTGATGACAAGTCCACACAAAGTGCAAGGAGACAGAAATATCTAGTTACCCCATTCTGCAATGTCTGGACAGAGTTTATTCTTGCAGTATGAACACTGAGGGATAATCATGCAGTATGGACACTAAGGGAAAATCTTGCAGTATGAACAGTGAGGGACAATCTTGCAGTATGAACAGTGAGGGACAATCTTGCAGTATGAACAGTGAGGGACAATCTTGCAGTATGAATACTAAGGGACAATCTTGCAGTATGAACAGTGAGGGACAATCTTGCAGTATGAACAGTGAGGGACAATCTTGCAGTATGAATACTAAGGGACAATCTTGCAGTATGAACAGCGAGGGACAATCTTGAAGTATATACAGTGAGGGATAATCTTGCAGTATGAATACTAAGGGACAATCTTGCAGTATGAATACTAAGGGACAATCTTGCAGTATGAATTCTGAGGGACAATATTGCAGTATGTACTGTAAGATTACGACAAATTACTACTGAGTTGACAAAATCTTTGGAAACTCTTGTATAAGTCCCACAACTTTTTACATCTGTGTTTTTTTGGTGGATTCAAACATTAGGATGGAAGTGATGGCGTTTTTCAAAACAAAGGCAGTAAATGACCGGGACACTGAAGGACACATAGGCAGAGATTCAATCTACCCAATCCAATGTTGTTGGCAGCCCGCCGACCACAAAGGCCATATGGCGGCTGTCATGTCAACTTTTAAAATCTCAACTCAAAATTGTGAAACTGTTTACAGTTTACAGTTTACCAACTCTACTGACGTTCCTTGTCTCAACGTCCAGGCCAACCATAAGGGTCAACCCAGGATGGGCACGGCGTTGTGGGAGAAACCACATCAACCACAAATGTATAAACTGAGACAAAACCAAAATCAGATTCCTTTAAACAACCTTGTCCTTAGTGACTATAAGACCTATTCCCGCCGAAATTTATGAACGTTGTTCGGTGGAACATCGCAAAAAAGGGATCTTTAGGGAGTCTGGTTTAAATTGCTTGTGCCCAATATCCTGCACATCTGGAACAGGAGTTCTGCTCAATCCCGCGACAGGTTGACCATGTCAGGAGCTCCATCTAATTTGCTTAGTTAACCAGTTAATAACGAGTGTCAGTTAGAGCAGTGGGACGTTTGGTACTCTTGTTTAAGTTACTCTGAACATTTTGGTGTAATTTTGAATAATTTATTCAGTTCAGCGATTAATTTTTTTTTTTATATTTCGTGGACTTTTTCACTTCAGAGTGTCCTCATGTAAAATCAGCCATGTCACCGTGATCTTCAGGCAAAGGGCAGTGCAGTGTATGATTTGGAGGGGAGCAAGATTTGCATGCTTTTCACTGAGTGAAGAGTGATGTGTTCCTTCTGCTGTCAGCTGCTGCAGTGGGAAATGTTTCAGTGTAAGATGGACTTCTGTGGATACCGCTGATTTTCGGCAAGGTTGTGTGTTCTGTGTACGCAGTGCAGGTGTTTCTCTTAGTCTTTTTTCCCCCAAAGTCTATGATGAGATGACGGGTGCCATGGCTCTGAGTGAGTATTAACTTTGCATTGTGTAAACCTGATTCTGTTTTAGTGCACAGAATGTATAGCAACCCACACATGTTATGCCTGTAGTGAGCTTTGTGCACATTTGGGACCTCTCGGCCAGTCTGTCTGCATGTCGGGCTGTCCCTCTTTCTCTCTGTTGGTCTGTCTGCCTACCTGACAGGCTCTCTCTCTCTCTCTCTCTCTCTCTCTTCTCTCTCTCTCTCTCTCTCTCTCTCTCTCTCTCTCTTCTTTCTCTTTGCTCTGTTGGTCTGTCTGCTACCTGACAGGCTCTCTCTCTCTCTCTCTCTTCTCTCTCTCTCTCTCTCTCTCTCTCTCTCTCTCTCTCTCTCTTTCTCAAACTTGTTTATATGTTTTGTATCTTTATAACTGTCCAATGTAAAAATAAATTAAAATAGAAAGTTTTTAAAAAGTGTTTTCTTTGCTGTATGAGTGTAGTCAATACATAATTATAGTGTGTGTGTGTGTGTGTGTGTGTGTGTGTGTGTGTGTGTGTGTAGGGTGGGGGGGGGGGGGGGTGCGTGGGTGTGTGAAATAAGTCTGTCTTCTAGTCAAGGGTCTTAAAACATTGAATTCATATATATTGGTGTATAGTATGGGTGTGCGTGGGCGTGTTCGCACACACAGGCACGTGCTGCGTATATGTGTGCGTAAAAAATAAGTTTTTATTTCTTCTAGTCAATGGCTTTAAAATTGTATTCACAATTGATGTGTGTGCGTGCGTGCGTGTGTCAAGTCAAGTCAAGTCAAAAGTCAAGTCAAAATTTTTCAGTGTACATTTATAAGCATGCATTTGTTTTTTTCATCAAGCTCTATCATAAGGTGTGTGTGTATGTGTGTGTGGCATGCGCGTGTGTGTTGGTGTGTGTGTGTTGTGTGTGTGTGTGTGTGTTCGTGACATTTTTATTTGAAGTCATTTTGGAATGTTTTAACCAATATGAAATATAGCTTTTTGTGTGTTTGAGATTTTTGATGTGTATTTATCTGCCTGTCAGTATTGTAATTGCCCTTCATGGGATGATTAAAGTGTTTTTGACTTGACTTGACTTGACCACCTGGTTATAAAACTCTTTCTGTTCCCCGACCCCTCCCGTGGAGGTGGCATTGCCATCCTTTATAAAGATACACTCGAACCTGCTCTTTCTTTCTGTCACTCCCTTCCTTTCTCACCTGAATCTTTCGAAGTCTGTGAACTCAACTTCAACACACCCAGCCATTCTATTACTTTCTGCTGTCTTTACCGTCCACCTCCAAGCCGTAAGAATAATCTGACATCTTCCATCGAGTTTCAGTCACTCTTGGATCACTACAGCCTATCTCCCAGAAAGCTTATTATTCTCAGTGACTTTAACTTCCACTTTGATAACCAGTCTTCTTCGGATGTCAACCGTCTTTCTCTTTCTTTGTCAAACCACTCTCTTTCTCAGCTGGTAAATGAAGCAACGAACAGATCAGGACATATTTTAGACTGGCTAAATACTGATGTTTCCTAAGATCTGATCACATCTGTATCTATCACTGATGAACTACTTTCTGATCATTCCACTGTTCTTTTCTCTCTAAACATTGCAAAGCCTATCAGGAAGAAAAAGTATGTCACATGTCGCAACCTCAAGGCCATAGATATTCAAACTTTCTCTTCACAAGCTGCTGAACGCCTATAACAGACCTCTGACAACAATAATCCCTCTAAACAGATGTTCTCAGCCAACTGCTTGATGAGCATGCACCTCCCACTGACCGTCTCTTGCCTGATAGGCCATGAGCGCCATGGCACACCCATGACATTCTGGTCGCAAAGCGAAAATGCGGCAACTAGAGCGGCAGTGGCGAAAATAAACAACGGAAATTAATAAGCATCTCTTTCGAAAACAAGTAAACAAAGTCAAATCTTTAATTCTTTCAGGAAAAACAAAGTATTACTCTTCTCAAGTTCTTGATGCCACATCAATGAAATCTTTCTTTTCCCTCACATCTACTCTTCTTGGATCTTTGAAGGCAAGCCCTCTGCCTTCCATCCACAACCACTCTGAACTTCCTTCTATATTTTCTGCATTCTTTTCTGAAAAAGTCCATAACATTCGCTCCAAACTGGATCAGACTCCTTTCCAGCCTGCACTTCCTGATCCCCAATTCTCTGGCACTCCTCTTCTTTTCCTTCATCCAACAAGTGAGAAAGAAATCATGACAATTCTGAAAGAAATGACTATAAAATCTTGTGATCTTGATCCCAAACCTGCTTCTCTTTTCACACAGTGCCTACCACAACTTATACCCACTATCACGAAAACAGTAAACTCATCTCTTCTTTCAGGAAATGCTCCATCAGCTCTCAAAACTGCTATAGTCACACCTCTACTCAAAAAGCATGACATTGACCCTAACATTCTGACGAATTATAGACCTGTTTCCAATCTACCTTTTATTTCTAAAGTCCTTGAAAGAGTAGTTCTCAAACAGCTCAATAACCACCTTCTCTCCAACAATCTTCTTCCTGAGTTTCGTCTGCCTATCCCGTCAACCACAGTGCTGAAACCACCCTAATACACACTTTAAACAGGCTTCTACTCGCTTCTGACTTGGGGAAAATCTCCCTTCTCATTCTACTCACTTATCGGCAGCCTTCGACACTATAGACCACTCAATTCTTCTCTCCCGTCTTCAAAAAACGTTAGGTGTGGCTGGCACAGCCCTCACATGGTTTAATTCATACCTTACTGGACCGATTCCAGGGAGTTGCAGTAAAACAAGATTCAATCAATACCTGCCAAATTGGAATGCAGAGTCCCACAGGGATAATTTTTTAGGCCCTGTTCTTTTCATTGTTTACATTGCTCCACTGTCACATATAATAAACCATCATCAAATCAACCATCATTTTTAGGCAGATGAATCTCAGATTCAAAGCAGTGTTACTCCCGAAAATCTGCCTTCTCTCCTGACAAATATGGCCCACTGCTTTGAAGATATTCAAAACTGGATGACACGAGCAAATTACAGCTAAATGCAGATAAAACTGAAGCCATGCTCATAGGGACCAAACACAAACTCTCTTCCATTACAACAACTTCAATAGAACTCGGCAATACATCAGTCCCTCTATCCACTGCTGTGAAGTATCTAAGTGTTGTTATTGACAACACACTTTCTATGCAAACATTCATCACCCAGACCTGCCAGTCATGCTACTATCAATTCCGGTGTAATAGTGCCATTCGAAAGTACCTGTCCACTGATGCAACAGCCAAACTTGTCACTTCTCTCATTCTTTCACGTTTGGACTATTGCAATTCTCTTTTGTCTGGTCTTCCAGCATCATCTACCAACTCCCTTCAATGTATACAAAACTCCGCAGCTCGACTAGTTCTCAGAAAGAAAAAATTCTGAGCACATTACGCCTCTCTTCGATCTCTCCACTGGTTGCCTGTGCCACTGAGAGTAGATTATAAGATCAGTACCCTCTGTTACAAATGTCTCCACAAAACTGCACCCTCCTACCTATGTGAATGTCTTAACCTGTACACTCCTTCACGTTCCGTCCCCTCTGCTGCAGATACCTTGTACCTACCAATACCTAGATTCAACCAATCCACCGTTGGCCCCTGCTCTTTCTCTATTTCGGGTCCATCACCTGGAATGAGCTCCCTCTCTCTCTTCTCCAGAAGCCTAGTTATGACACTTTAAAATCCAGCCTCAAGACATATTTATTTCAAACCTAAGATTTCCACCCTCCTGTTTCATATGAGAACTATCCCACCTTCACTAACCCATGTCCTATCACCCTGCTAAAGTATATGACCTGTGTGTGTGTGTGTGTGTGTGTGTGTGTGTGTGTGTGTGTGGTGTGTGCTTTTGAAAAACATTTGAGAATTGAAATTTTATTTAATAGATTTGGTCTGCAGCATACCATGTTTGTAATATCTATTTTTTTTAAACAGATTATTTGTCATTAGTTGCATGACTGTGTAAGATTAGGTTGAATGCATGCGCTTTGATTTGTCTTTGCAAGATATAGCGCTACGTAAGTTCAATTTATTATATTATTATTATTATTATTATTATTATTGTGTATGGCCATGTCTAAGTCTAACTCTCTCAATATTTTACAACCCCATCACAAAAACGTAAACAGACAGTATCTTCTTGCAGTGACTCGAGCACTGGTAGTAGGCCTAACAAATTACCGCCTGAGAAGAAAAGAATGTTTGATCAGCTGCCCGACTCATTTCTGGAGGAAGAAGAAAGCATTTTCTAAGCGAGTAGGGAGATAAACTGTGACTTAGTCTGAAAGAAATCCCCTTAGCCATGAAACGCTTGGACAGTCTCGCTACAAAAGAGTGAATTAGAAACTAGAATGGACAAAATAGAAAGTGTGTGGTTTGAAGTCAGTAATGAAAGGGACAGAGTAAATTAAAAGAGAATTCTGAGTTCAAAGAGAAGGTAAAGGAGCAGGAAGAAAAACTACTTGTGGAGAGTGATCAAAATGATGTTGTTGTCGGCTTCCCCAGCTTTACACCCTGGGGGTCACCCAGAACATGCCACACTCTTGACTCGTTCATCCCCCCACCTGGGAATCACTGTGAGAGAGGAAGTACATGGGATGAAAAGTTTGCGTGCATGACTCTTTTCAAGCACCTCGCCATATAGGCAGCCATACTCCGACTTCAGAGGATTTTTTCTCCTTTAACAAAGGATAGTGCAGGTTGTTATGTTAAGAGCTTGTCATGGCTGAAGGCAATCTCAACACAACATTTTACAACATAACAATATGTTAGTGTAGGCCTTGGCAATTAGCTGACATCAATAACTGACACAGCTTTTGGCCTGAGCCAGAATGATCAAAATGATTTACAGCAGTACGATCGCAGATGGAACTTAGTGTATAATGTGGAGGGGAGGGGAGACTAGTGCCTGTTGTCAGATATTCACAGACTTAATCGGTGTGCCAACGACTGAGGACGATCTAGAGGTGGTGCACAGGTCAGGGGCTACTACTACAAGGGGAAAGCCACGCCCCATTATTGTACGATTCCAGTCTCGAAAATTAAAAGACAATTTGCTAAAGGATGGCAGAAAGCTGAAAAACAAGGGCGTGTGTGTGGTGAAGGATCTGACCCCTGCCAATTACAGACTCCTGCAGCAAGCATACAGACACAGTGCATCATTGGCAACCTGGTCATCCCAGGCAAAGATCTAAGTTACAACACTGAAAAATGGCAAGACTGTCCCAATCAAATTCGGGGCAACGATAGACGAGCTACTTCAAAGAGAGATGCTTGCAAGCTCCAAGTAACAGACTAATTTTTGTCAAAACTCAGTGACTCATGATTCCTAAAATCATTTTTTTGTACATTATTATTTTTATCTTTCTTCACTAACCCAACTACTTATAAAATGTATACTACATTTTTCTCATGTACATCTTTACCTTTAAAAAAGATTCTTTTTCTCAAGCCTAAAGTTTACCAACACTTGCTTTGTCTATTCGTTTTGCGTTATTGTATAGTCTGCATCATGCTGATGTTGACTGGTACACTGAAACAGTGTTAGTGGAACTGCGAAAGAAAGGGGTCATTTACCTTTTGTTTTATTTTATTATAGGCTATTTACTAAATGATGATACATGCAAGCATTGTCAGGAAAGGGAAAGCTCGCCATCCTTAATAGAACCAAACAGAGTGGATCTATAGACATAGCCCTCAGTCTCTCTCTCTCTCTCTCTCTCTCTCTCTCTCTCTCTCTCTCTCTCTCTCTTCTCTCTCTTATTATGGGGAGGGGATTTTATTTATTTATTTATTCTTTTATATTGAGGATAATGGAATAAGCACTTATGTGCTTTTGACATCCAGTCCCCGTGTATGTGCGGTTTTGTGAATTCTGTCATCTGTTCCCACCGGCACACAGTGGCCTACTCTTACGAAAAGCGAAACAGGATTTAACGTGTGCGCAAGATGTTCTGCGTGTGTTCGCACACGGGGCCTCGGTTTATAGTCTCATCCGAAGGACTTTTGGGGAGAGTGGAGTCGGCACTGATATTAACTCCAGGGGAAAATATCCCCTTCAACGGGAATCTGATTGCGAGCGCAATGTTCTAACCACTAGGTTATCCGTCCCCCTGATGAAGCAGAGTACACCAAGGAAATGGAGAGGATACATTTCGTACTCTACAGATAGTCTTTCCCCCTTTTGGGTGTTTCCCTTTCTTTTATCTGATCAGTGCATGTGCATATGAGGCAAGCATACTTGTATAGATGTATACGAGTGCGGTGAGAGTGTATTTTGGGGAAACGCACATCTCTTTACAGCCTTCTAAATGTAGTTGATGCTAAGCAGTGAAATTGTTACATATTTATTAGAATAATAATACATAATAAAAATGGAATTTATATAGGCTGTATCTTGCACAGACAAATCAAAGCGCTTGCACTCAACTTATTCTTACACAGTCATAAAACCCAATAGCAAGTAACAGTTCCAACAAGTCCAAATGCACACACACCCCACACACACCACACACACACCACACAGAGGCCACACACCCTGGCAGGGTGATGAGTCTTTTGGCGTGAAAGCAGGGAGAGCTATGAAATGAAAACAGGAGAGGAAAATTTTTGGGAAAATTTGGTACGTCTGCACGATAGGGGGGAGGGTTGTGTGTGGTGTGGGGGGGGGGGGGGGGGGGGGGGGGGGGGGGGGGTTGAAATTATGTCTTGTCTTTTTGTTATGTGAAAGGATAATTTATATTCCAGGTAATGAGATTCCATTTTTTCCCTGATCAATTGTTCTTAATGTTTTACTTGAAGATAGATAAAAAACCATTCATTTGCCATATTGAAAAGCCTAAGACTGACCCCAGCCTACAATTTTACATGATGGTGTAAAGGTAGGCGTGTAACCAAACAATATCTAGGTACTTTTGATGATAAACTAAATTTTGATGCTATACAGTCTTGTAATAGGAAATGCATCAGCATCTTTTTCCTTCAAAACTCCGGAGTCTTAAAGAAATGTAAAAGTTACAAATTTCTACCGTGCTTTATTGAGGGTTTTTTCTTTTTCCTTGGTTTGTTGGTATGGGGGCCTTGACTGTTAAAAACAAAACATAGTAAACAAGATTGTAACCGTGTGGCAAAATTGTGGGTTGGACAAATAAAACTGAATGTTGTAAAATGCCAGTGAGAAAGGTAGACAGTTTGTGAGGTGCACACATGTGCTTGCAAAATATTTGAACCCCTCCCTTCTAAAAAGGGCTAAGGTCCCCAAGTCTAAAACCCTGCGTTTTAAAAAATATTTTTTATTCCAACCTCAATTCTGAAATTAATAGTGTATGACAATAAATCTAAATTTGAAAAAGCCACGCAGGAGAGAGAGAGAGAGAGAGAGAGGGGGGGGGGGGGGGGGGGAGGAGGGGGGAGGACAAAAGGCACCTTTTATTAAAGGAAAACTGTGTTCAGTTTCTTAGAATAGGTATTAACTTTATGTATTTGTTTATATACATGTTATCAAATGTTTTTTTTTTTCTTTAAATACGTGCGGTGTTTTATTTTAGATGTTCAATATCTTAAAAGAACAGTTTAAATTTTTTTAATTTAAATATTTTTTTAAAACTTTTATAAAAATTTGATTATTTTATTAAAGTGCGGGCATGGGTAGAATGTTTCAATGTGCGAGGGGGTGCGCGTGCGGGTGTGTGTTGTGCGGCGTAGGGGTTTACTTGTCCCAATGGTAAAGTGATTTTTGTTGGGGGGGGTTTGTGGTGGTGGATATTGTGATTTGGGATGCTTTTTATCTCATGATGGGTGCGTGCTGATGTTGGACGTGTGTGTTTTTTAAAATATTATGTTTCAATGTTTTTTTTTTTTTGTATGGCGAGTAACCCCGCGGAATTTCTCGTCTTTGAGATAATAAAGTTTTTAAATTTGAATTTGAATTTGAAAACGTGCTCAGATCTTTAAAGGATTGTTAAAGAAGTACGCATTTTTATAAAAACCTGTTGAAAGGAAGGCATGTGGTAATGTGAAATAATTATCAGTTTTAGTGGGAAAAATATCCTAAACCATTGATTTGGATAATCCCCCGGGGGGAAAAAATATCCATGGAAAAAGCACACTGAAAAATATCAAAACAAAAACAACCCTGGCTCAGATGGATTTATTTTTGATTTTTTTTGTTTGTGTGGAAAAAACTTTTGGTACGTTGTTGCCCAGAGCTCTAAATAAATTTTTTGGGGAAAGGTAACTTTCAGCCCCCCAAAAAAAAAAGTATTAGTACTTGCATTCCAATAGGGGATAAAGCAAAGGAATTTATCAAGAACTGGAGGCCCCTTTTCCTTTTAAATATTTGTACAAATCGGCAAGCAAGCATTGCAAAAAAGAATAAAACCCCTTTTACCTTCTTATTAATAAAGATCAAAAAGGAATTTATAAGAAAGATTTTAGGAGTAACATTTGGGCTTGTTTACTGATTAGTGTTTAAAAAAGAGAAAGTCTTCCAGGGGTTTCTGTTTTGCCTTCATTTTGGAAGCTTTTGACTCTATTGACTGTCATTTAGTTGAAAGTCTTTTTTCTTTTGGGTTTTTGGCCAAGATTTTTGTCAGTGGAATTTTTTTTCTACAAAAAAAATCAATGTCTGTCCTTGTTAAGGAAAATGTCACGGGTTTCCTTTCGAGAAGTTGCCCACAGAGGATCCCAAATACCCTATCGTTTTATTTTGTGTGTGGAAATATTTGGGGTAAGGGAAAACAAGATGAAAGTTTAAAGATAAGATTGGGAAACCGGCAAAATCTCACAATAACAGATGACATGAAATTTTTTTTGAAGGGAACTTGAAAAAAAGGGTTTCAGAGGCAAAAAAAAAAACAACACATTTTTCAGAGGCGTTAAAATTCTTGATAAATTTGGAAAGAAGTTGGCCTGTTTTGAATGGAATAAGCCATGGCTGTGTGGCTTGGAAGACAAAAGAATTCACCAAGATTTTCGTCTCATTTACACAGCAGGGGAATCCCCCAAGGTTTAAGATATTAGGAACATGATCTCCAAAATTGAAAGGGATCAAAATTTAATCTGAAGGAAAAATTTTAAATTTTGATTCTTACAAATTAGGGCTTAAAAACAAATTGCTCATTCCATCATCATTCAAAGCCTTTGTGCCTTTTTGGCAGTAGGGCAGCAAAAAAAGTTCTCCCATCTGCGTCCGGGCTCTTCTAAAGGGTTTCCCCCAGGTATTTTGGAAAGGGTCTTTCAGTCTGCTCACAGTCCGACCCCAAAGTGTTCTTGGTCGCCCTCGTTTCTTTTTCCCCTTTGGTGCCCAGTGGAGGGCTGTTGGGGCGATGTTTCCCATTTTCCCGATCGCGATATGCCCTATCCCCCCCCATCCCCTAGCAGATGTTTGTCCTGCTTTTTTGGTTGCACCAAAAAAATTTTGGTTTAATTTCACCCTTTCCAAATTCTTCTAATTTTTTAAGTATATTTTTCATAAACTCCATCTCCCCCCATCCACCCTAAAAAATAAAAAAACAACCTTATCATTTTTTTTCAAACCCCTTTTTCCCCCCAAAAATTTTTTTTCATAAAAATTCTTCTTTCAACCCTTTTATTCCGCCCCCACCTCATTAAACTCCCCCCCATACTAAATTTTCATTTTTTAAAACCCCATTTCCCAATTCCCCCACAAACCCCCTTTTTCACTGATTTTCCTATTTGGGCAAAATCAAACATTTTCCTTAAATTTTTTTATTTCCAATTGGCAAATCGGTCTTCAAACGTTGAGAAGGGGGTCCATTGTGCCCGTCTTAGTTTTGTTTGCCCATACCAATAAATTTTCATTTTGAAGGTAGTCTGCGGGCACCCTTGTCGCCCCCGGTTTGTCACTGAAACTGGTTTTGCTTTTCCCCCCCCCCGGGAAGTTTTTTGTAAAACTTTTTAAATTTGGGATAATCCTCCTTAATTATTCTCGAGTATGCCCCCTACATTTTTCTCGATGATGCTGTAAAAGGCTTTTTCAAAATCTACGAAGTTGTATCAGTGTCTCTCCCCTTTGTGCACTGTTCATGTGTTACCGGGGTGAAGATTGGTCTATGCTTCTTCTTTGGTCAAAAAACCGCCTTTTCCCTTTTTTGTTTTGGTCACTGCCTCTGAGTTCCGCATTTTGACTTTGCCTTTCTTCGGGGGGAACAGATAGCAAGTGATTCTTCCAGTTTTTAAAATTTTCAGGGCCCCTTTTTTGGGATCTTCACATGCTCTTCTGCCCAAATCGGTGGGTTTTTTCCCCTCCCATGTATGCAAAGAGTGGCTGTGAATTTAGATGAAATTCGGGATCTGCTTGAAAAGTTTGGTATGGTTGTCCGGCCAGGGCTTTCATTCTTTAAATGATTGCTGCTATAAAACTCTTCCTTCTTTTGGGGGTGAGTGTTCACATTTAATCGATCAGGATCTTGTAATCTGCCTTTCAGTTGGTGGTGGTCTGTTTAAAATTGCTGAATTTTTTGCCCATCTTTTCATCTTGTTCTTCTTCTGTGGGAAGTTTTGGCCTTTTTTATCTAGGATTGGGGTTTCGGTGTTGTCGTACTTGCCCCTGACAGTCTTTGTATCTTTTACACCTTCCTTTTTTTCCCTTTTCGGCGGCTCCTCTGCTTGTTTGCTATACCTGTAGGGACGCTTTTCTGTTTTGTCATTCTTTCACGTTGGGTTTTCTTCTCTGTACTGTTGTTTTTACCTCTCTTTATCGTTCTGATTTGCTCTAAGATTTTCTTCTTCAGTTCTCTCTTTTCTCAAGGCTTGCGGTGTTGCTGTAATCACCTTTTTTCTTTCCTCTGTTTCCCGTCCCAAGCCGTTTCGTGGTTGTGTGTAGGTTCCTGACTTGTTTCCAATGGGGTTTTTATTGTCGGTCAGGGGGTGTGTAGTTTATATCCACCAGTGCTTGAACTTTTTTTTTTGAGCTGGGGGTGAAACACTTTTTTGGTGTTGCGCAGTTTTTCCACATCAAAAAGTTGTTGTCTTTGGTTTCCCAGGCCATTTTTTCTCAGCTTCACTTTTAGGGGTTCAGTAACAAGGTGGTGTCATGCCAACATCGGCTCCCTTTCCTTTCTTTCATTAGGGGTGATCTCCCCCATGTCCCATTGATATCAGGTGGGAAACTGGTTTTTGTTCTTCCATTGGGGGGAAAACAGGTAAGCTTGTGGATCCAGGGGGTCAAATAGTGTCCCTCCAAGGCCAGGTGTTTGTCAGCGAATTTCCCCCAATCTTTCTCCCTTGTCATTTATGCTGCCACTTTTTTTCCCCTGGCTCTTTCTTGATTTGTGTTGTCTTTTCCCACTTTTGATTTAGGTCACCCCCCTCACTTCCCATTTCATGGGTTTTGGGGGTTTTTCCTTCACCCGTAATTGTTCATAAAATGTATCTTTGCTTTTTCTCCCCTGTCGTTTTTGGTGCTAGCTTGTTGATTTTGGGATTAGCATGTTACCTTTTATTCTTATTCATCATCCGTGTTGATAGGTTTCCATTCCATCAGGGTTTTTCCTTCCCTTTTTTCATGATGTTGCTACTCCCTCTGGTGTTGGCCGTATCTCTACACTGTCGCACTTTTTTCCCGTGCTGGTCTGTATTTGCCTGACCTGTCCATCGCTTTCATGATCCGAGAATATGAAATTGTAGCGTTTATCTCTGCTGTAACTTGCGCTATTTTCCTGTTTCGAACTGGTTTCACATTCCCGAAACCTATCTTTGGGTTTTTTTTGGGCTTTGATTCCCTTTCCCTTTTGGGGGTTCCTTTCGGCTTTTCACCACTGCCATTCATACGAGCATCTTCCGATGACTCTGGAACCCCGTCACACCCAGTATTGTTAATTTCTTTTGTTGCTGTTTCCGTAACAATTGTTTTTTTTACAGAACAGGGTTGTTAGCCCTGTGTCTAACCCCCTACCTGGGGGAAGGGTTCCCCTTTAGTCGCCTTTTACGACATGCCTGGTTGGAGGGCAGAGATCCTATTCTTGCGATGCTCGCTTTGCAAGCATACCCCGGAGTCCCACGGGGGACAAATTGCTCCTTTAGGTAGAATTGCTATTCTCAAATCATTGATTTTATCAAAGATTGTACATTTGTGGATGTTATTGCTTAACCCTCCTGACAAAATAGTCAATGTGATCCAGAAAATAGTGTATCAGTTTGCATGGAATAACAAACGGGATAGGATTAGTAGAAAAACAGTTGTTAAAGCTATTCGTGAAGGTGGACTTTGATTACTAGATATCAAAAGATCCATTTACACTCTAAAACTGCTTTGGATAAGACGATTTCCAAAAAACTAATCATACATTAAAAATATAATCTTAAAATAAACCCTAACCTAGCTCAACTTGAAGATCTCGGTAATGATCTCCCATGTGACAGACATCATCAGTCTAATTACTTTGGAACAATGTCCTAAAAATAATACAAAGAATTTGGGAAAGACAATTTCTGTATCAACATCTAAAGAAGTAATAGGAGAACCTTTAGCCGCTTTATTTTAAAAAAATAACATTCAGACTGGGAACAGAAGCATATTTTTTCAGAAATGGTTTGAACAAGGTGTATGCTTCATTCATTATTTGCTTGATGAGAATGGTCTTTTTTTCACAGTCGAAAATTTTTATGGTATATATAATCTGCAGATTGATTGTATTACATAAATGGGATATATACAAGCTGTTAAGAGTCATGTAAGAAAACAACACACAGATATATGTAATAACATACCATTGAATTACCCTAAAGCTCTTAAGGTTATTGTGTCATATTCCAAAGGGGTTCCATTATTTTATAATATCATCAGGCTTGATGATGAAAAGCCAAACTGTTGCCAAAAATGGGACAATAAATTAAATGTTAATTGGAATGCAACTTTCAGAAAAACATCCAGCAGATTAAAGAAATTAAACTATGTTGGTTTCAAATAAGACTTGCACACAGAATAATAGCATCAAAGGTCGTCCTCATGCACATGAATGTGGTTCATGAAAGCAGCTGCAGCTTCTGCAGAAGAGCACAGGATAGTGTTGTCCATATGTTCTGGACTTGTGATTCCATCCAACTTTTTGAAAGATCTATAGATCAAAATTGTGAAAATGCAAACAACATAAAGCTGAATGAAATAATTGTGTTGTTTTGATATGATGCTACCTACAGGTCTGACCACATATTTGACATGATTAAACTGCATGCAAAATTTTACATTTACAAATGCAAGATCAACAAAACAATTCTTCAGTTCTGTCACTTCAGGACATAGTTGAAAAAGTGTTTGAAATAAATATATTTCACTTATCAACATGACTCACGATAAGTTTGTAATTGATTCTTCTTCTTCTTTCATCTGTCGCTGGTGCCCTTCGGCGTCGCCGGGAGACACAGACGTCTGTCTGCAGCTAGGCGGGAGGCTTGATGTAGTGACAGGTCATGGGCTCGCAGGGTGTCAGCCACGGAGTCGCTCCATCGTCTCCTTGGTCTACCTCTGGCTTTCCAGCATTGTATTTGGTGGTGTATGCCCGTAGGGTGGTTGGTTTTTGGGGGGCCCATTTAGTGAGGTGACCAAACCACTTGACCTTTATTGTTCGATATGGTGGAGAATTGGTGTTAGTCGACCTGTCTTGATCATCATTCTTGATCTTGTCGCTTCTGGTCTTGTTTGGGACAGCTTTTCTCGGGCAGCGATTTCACATGTGACCAGTTTTCTCTCTAGGGCTTTTGTTAGGGCCTATGCTGACACCTGGTATGTGAGTGTTGGATGAAGATGGCGTTGATGGTTTTTCCCTGGTGCTCATTGGGATGGGATGTTTTAGAAGGGGGGCGATTGGTAACTGACTGCGTTCGCTTTCTGGCTTTGTTTCTATCTCTCTGTCCAATGTTCCATCTTCAATGAAGAGGCGCCAAGGCATTTAAATTCTTTGGTCTGTTTCAGCTGGGGTGCCGTTTTGATGTTGATATCCAGCTTTCCTGGATTTCTGCTGACAGAATAACTTCTGTTTTGGTGATACTGATCTTCATGTCTTTCCTTTCTCGGTTGTGTGGTTGGTCTGTGTGTTCTTGAAGACCTGCCTTTTTTCTGATTAATCAAGGGGACTGGTCGTTAGCAAAAAAATAGTTCGTTCAGGGCCTCAAGATCGGGGTTTTGGGCTTCCTTTGTAATCTGGTCCTGTAGATCACGAAGAGAAGGGGAGAGAGTACGCAGCCTTGCCTGACCCCTGAAGAAAACGGGACCCAGTCAGATGTTCCACTGGCTGTTCGGACTGCGCTCAAAATGTTGGGATAGATTGCTCTGATGTTATCAAAACTGCCCCCTTTACGTCGTACTGCTCCGGATCTTCCAGAGCTTGTCTCTGTTGACTCGGTCGAAAGCTTTTTCTTGATCAACGAATACTGTATGCAGGTCTTGGTTGTATTCGATGGCTCTTTCACACAGCTGTCGGAGTGCGAAAATGGATCTGTGCACCTCTTCCTTTCCGAAAGCCAAACTGGGCATTGCTCAGTAGGTGTTCTGCTTTGGCTCTTGTGCGCTGCTCCAGAATCTTTGCATACATTTTCCCTACAGGTGAGAAGTGAAATGCCTCTGTGGTGCTGCAGTCTCTCTTGCTGCCCTTCTTTTCCAAATTGGCACCACTATTTCATTTTGCCAGTCCATTGGTACTTTCCTCTCTTCCCATGCTTCTGGAAGATGATGGTGAGCCACTTAACTCCGTTTCTCCGCATGCAAGGATGGCTTCAGTTGTTATGCCATCGCCTGCCGCTTTGCCCCTTTTGGGTGGTCTTAATTTCTTTTCTTGTTTCAGCTTCAAAGGATTTGGGGCTCTAATGGTCTTTATAGCGTGATGAGAACTGAGAGGCGGAAGCTTGTACTCCCGATGGGTTTAAAAGATCTTTAAAATAGTCTTTCCATCGTTTCAGGGAAATTTCCTCTTCTTTGTGCAGTGCCTCTCCATTTGCATCATTCACTATGTTGTGGATTGAATGGCTCATCTCTTACTCTATGTCCTTCACACTTTGAAAAATTCTCTGGGGGTTTTTGCAATATTACATAACTTCTCTCCATAATCACCCAAGATTTTTCTTGGAGGCTTTCAAACACGATTATATTCTTCTTTGGATTCTGTACTTGACGTAAGTCCTCTTCTGTTTGGTCTTGACCCAAGCTTTATATAGCGCTTTTTTTTTCTGATGCTTCTTCACCTCCCTTTGGTTCCACCAACGTACTTTCCTGTTTTTACCTCACATTTCTTTTTCAGCAAACTTTCCCCAAGGTGGGTTCAAGAGAGGGTGGCTTTAAGGTTTTTCCCAGGACTTGCTCCCCTTTTTGAGAGGTGTTTGTATCAGGAGTCAAGTTTCACCTTGATAGCACTATGAATCTGTCTTGCACTTCTTTCTCTTCCAGTTTTGAGGGGGTTGATCTTTTTAGGTGGTTCTTCCTGCAGTTTTTTATTTTCTTCTTTGAGTACTGGAGGCTAGAATGTCAGGCCTTTTGGTCAGTGTCAAGGTTGGCATTGGGGATGGCTTTTGAGTCTTTGATGCCGTTAACGTGTTCTAGGGTCTTGCAAGTATAAGTCGATTTGAGACGAGATGTTGAGATCGTTCCCTTTGTACCAGGTGTAAATTTGGGAGGCTCCATGTTGGAAAAAGGGCTTGGTGATGATCAGATCATGCTCTGCACACAGTTCCAGCACGTGGTTCCCCTTGTAATTGCAAGGTGTTCTGTGGTCACTGTGGGGTCCCAAAATGTTTTGTCCACGGGTTTTTTTCCCCACCAACTTCTGCCGTTGAAATCGCCCATGACATACAGGTTTCCCCTTTGTCAGGGGTGCTGTTGATGAGGTCGGAGAGCTCTTGATAGAATGAGTCTTTCTCCTCTTCTGAGTACGAATCGTTACACGGTGCATATGCTTGGATATAGTAGACGATTTTGTTGGACTTTCTTACACCGATTTTAATCAGTCTTTCTGATATGTGTTCTGTACTCATGAGATTCTTTGCTATGTCTGGGTGTAGGATGAATCCCACACCATGCGTTGCTCTCTGTAATTGATTGGCTACCATATAAATGGCTTATGTTTGTGAACATGGTGGAAACTCAAACATGATGTCAAAACTTCATCAATGCCATCAAAAATGCTGTTGAAAGAAAAAAAACACCTGCTGTCTTCACAGTAAAATAGCAATTATATGTTTGTATTGTGATGTGTTACAGTTTAGGATTTTGCGTTTGTAAACCCAGTTCACTTTGTTTACCTTTTAAACCCAGTGCATGTATTTGTTGTGTTACCAATTCTTTATCTCAATTAATAGAGGAATTCCCTGTGGGTTACAAGCCTTATATAAGACCAGTAAACATTTATCATTGCAAGTATTAAAAATTCATTTTAAAGATTTCCACACATGGACATACACATACACAAACTTTAAACACAACCCTCACATGTCCATGCACACTCTCACACACACACATTGTCCCTGGGCACATAGGCATGCACACATGTACACACACAGCTTGCTTACACATATACCATGCACACATGATTATGACTTGTCTGTCATACAATAAGAGCAATATCAATCATTATAATGCATATTTTGCATTTGGTAACAAGAAATGCACATCTACTTAGCCTCTCTCTCTTGTTTGATTAATGCAAATTCATTGTTGCTTTGTCTTGTTGAGTAGCAGAGTTGAGGTAGTAATAAAAAAAACTTTATACTTCATAGGAGTTTTGAGTTTAGGTAATCTGTAACGTGTTTGAGAAGGAAGCAGTTCAAAATATCTAGCTACCAATGTGTACTATCATTCATGATTTCTTTCACTCTTATCTCTCACACAGCATTCCTACAAATCATTCAGTTTGGTGAAAATGTTACAGTGTCAGTTACTTAATGCGGTTGTATATATGTGTGTACCAACAACTTTTCTTTTACAAAATGAATAAACTCCACATCTCTAGCAGCACACAGTATCAGCTGTTACTTGCTGGCTTATTCCATATTTGATGATGTACCTGGTTGGAAACTTTCTCAACAGGCAGGGTTAGCACTGATGCATAGTGTGGTTGATCTTAGCCAGTATTATCCTTCCTTCCGAGGCTCCTGCTTATCAACACTACTGCCCCATGATCGATAAGTCAAAGTCTGCACAAACTTGACATTGTGCACCAAACTTATTAGCTGCTGGTTGTAAGTTTCATTTGGCCAACTTTCACTTATTAGATGCGAGCCCATTTTGAACTCATTTCTTGGCTGAAATGGTCGGTCTCTGACACAGTTATGGGGACATTAAGAATGTTTCCCAGTGAAGTATTCATTTGGTGGTGGTGGTGGTGGAAGGGGGGTCGGCCCGCTATTGCGCAGTGTAGACGCAGCCTGGGGAATACTGTACTGACAATAATATGCGATGCAGCCTAAGGTATAGGGCCGCCTAAGGTGTAGTAAACGTTGCAGCCTACGTACGATGCAGTAGGGCTGCAAAAAACTGCCCTTTTGCTTCCTACCGAACTCGGACCCACGGGATTTTTAATTGGCAGGCGAACGTCTAACTCATCCTGCAACCTTCCTCCTTGCATCACCTTGGCAACTTTTCCGCTTCTTCGTTCGTGCAATAGGCCTAGCGGGCCCCCCGCAATAGCATGCCCGTCCCGGTGAAGGGAGGTCATTCTTATCAACTAAACTTGTCAATAGCTTGAAATCTAAGAATATTCTGTTTTCATCTTTATATTTCGTTTTATCATTTTTGTACAAATACTGTCTAAGATTTATTGATAGTTCTTTGCTTAGGTAAACTTTAAAAAAATCCAGGACATCCTCAGAGCTTCTGGGTCAAAACTGATTTTTCAGGTCTGGAAAAGGGCTTTCATCCCAATTTTTCCAGGACCCTTCTAGTTGTTCTGTACTCTGTACAAAACCTGTATTCATATATTCTGACACGTCTGTGCTGTCAAAGATAGAAGTATTTCTTTCTGTTCTAATGGCTTTAACACATCATACCTTTTTGTTGACAAAGAGAGACATAACCTCACCCAAACTTACTGTAAAACATAACCACACAACAAAGATGCTGAGCTTTTTTCAATGCTTTTTAATTGATGCATTACACACATCCATTTTTGTACACTGTTTTCTCAAATTTGAGACAAAACCATTTTGAAATTGACACTTTCCTTGCAATGTCTGAAACAAAATGACATGAAATAAAAGAAGACCAAAGTTTTGTATAGATTTCTTTCCTTTGGATATTAGGGATAACATCTGCTTGCACGCACACACACGCGCGAAAAAAAAAGCATAATCTCAAACAATCTCTCTCTCTCTCTCTCTCTGAACATTTTTTCTTTAAGTAGCATGCTGTACATCACAGATATCACCCATGCACACTGTCAGTCCAGACAGACATACTGACAGTTCAACCAACAGACAACTGGCACAGCCTAACCAACAGAAAGCTGTCACTGTTAGTGTTACATAGACACTAGCAGAGAGCCGACCCTGTCACACCAACAGAAAGAGCTGTCAGACAGACAGAAAGCTACCACTGTTACACTGATAGAAAGCTGTCACTGTCACACCAGTACAAAGCTGTCACTGTCACACCAGTACAAAGCTGTCACTGTCACACCAGTACAAAGCTATCACACCAGTACAAAGCTGTCAGTCACACCAGTACAAAGCTGTCACTGTCACACCAGTACAAAGCTATCACACCAGTACAAAGCTGTGACAATCACCATCCCACCAATAGAAAGCTGCCACTGTCACACCAATAGAAAGCTGTCACTGACAAAAACAGAAAGCTGTCACTGACAAAAACCTGTCACTATTACACCAGTAGACAGCTGTCACACCAATAGAAAGCTGTCACTGTCACTAAGGCACTGTCACTGGTGGACAATGGACACACCAGCAAGGTGGGGCAGCTCCATGATAACAGTCTGGTCTCAGGCAGCTGACCTGGAGGTGTTGGGCTCTGGAGCAGGTGGAATGAATCACCACAGGTCTTCCTTGACCGTTGCTCTGCCACAACTGCCCCTTGATATCTGCCCATTTGTCAGTTGCCCCTTGTGACAACTACTTAATATTTACCCCATGTCTTTTCCCCCTGTAACGGTTATTCTGACATTTGCAACAAGAAATCTTTAAAAAAACCACTCCGACATTTACCCTATGACCACTGCCTCATGCAACAACTGCCCTCTTGATATTTGCCCCTTGTTGTTTGTCCTATAAATATATATATATATCTTCTTCTTTTTTTTAATGTTTGTTCGTCATGTTTGACGATAACCTCCAAAACAATAGAGGAGGCAGTGCTGTTTTGGAAATTGAGCAGAAAATTGATTTTAGTGGAGATGCCTTGCCCACAGTACATCCCCACTCTCTCGGCCAAGAGGGCATAAGGACAGTCAGCGTTGGAGATGTTCTCCAAAGGCTAACTAGCCCCCAGGACTGCTGCACATGACTGTGCAAGGCCTCCTAGTCCTAGTCGATCACTAAAGACTAAGGTGTTAAGTGGAATTCCATGAGTGGGAAAGCCACTGATCATACAGCCTCTCACTTTGTGGTTGCCCCCAGCGTCAATAGCTTAACCCTCTTGCATTCGGATTCTCTTAATACAAATTGCCCCATAATTTCGCATTCTTTCATTACTTTGGGCCTAAAATCAGGTAGGTGTAAGCCGTAATTCATTTCAACTGTGTTTGAATGTTTACAAGAATGAAACTCAGCAGGTGGCTTTGTAAGACAACATACTATAACTTGTACTATATTTTTGTGTCTGGGAGGGGATGGAAAACTACTGAGTGTAAATCCCGGCTAATCCCGGGTCGGGATTAAGGGGGGGGGGGGGGGGGGGGGGGGAATAATTTAATCCCAGCTAATCCCAGATCAGGACTAAGAGGGTTAAGAACTGTGATAAAGCCCAGGAGCTGAAGGCATAGATCTATATATTTGCCACTTTTTCTTTGATGCTTTTTTGTTGCTTTGTCAGAATTATTTCCACAAATTTTTATAGAGGGGATGAAAAAGTTTATTTAACTGGTGAAAACCAACCATAATAGAAAGTGATGAAAAGTCAAGAAAGATTTTTTATAACTGGCAGTGAGCAAACTAGCAAAGGCACATGTAAGATCTTGTGCTTGCATTAACCCTATTCAGAGGCGAATTATGGTGGTGTAGTGGATGACATGAAAACAACCAGTATATCCAAAATCTACATCAGGGCACCAACTTTACTTTTCTCGTAACTGCTTGAGAAGTCGGTCCTTGGGGTAGCGCACTGACTGTTTCAGGCTGTGTGTTGATCATGGGCAATTGAACTTGGCAGCTTTACTCCTGGTCACAGAGTCAGTGCAGGGTACGGTGGTGTCATCCATGTTGCCCGCCATAGGGGCTCTACTCTTCTGCCAAAGGTGGATGGCTTTTAACATCAGGTGTATGGCATCCTGCTGTTTGTCAGTGTGTTGTGATAAGATCTGTGTCCATAGCAATACCACCCCTCTCCACCCCCCACCCCCTCTTTCCTTCCCACCTGTCTGTTATCCAGTGGGAATATTAATGTCGTGGGAATATTAATGTCTACTGTTTTAAACTATTAGTCTCTTGGTTAAGTTACACACAGAGCTCTACCCTTATTTAGACCTTGTGAACCAGTACGTAGTGAAATTATGAACAGGTGAGGTGATAACTTAGATCGAAGTGCAGACATTCCGCCAATGATTGTTTTTGATTTACCCTCGATTAACTGCAGTAGAATTATTGATTTCTGATTATGAAGAAAATTGCACCAAATGGCAGTTAATGTTTTCTTTCCAGCTTCAAACTGTGTCAACATTGTGAAATGAAAGTGTTATTTGTCAATGAAGGTCCTAAAAATCCATAGATTTTTCTTCCATAAGTTCTGTATGAATCCTGGAAAAGTCCAGGTCAGAAGTCTGTGGTTTGATCCCCATTTGGGCCAAAAACTTTTCCCCCATCCATTAGACCATGAGTTGTCAAGTCAAGTCAAGCCAAAACCAAATTTTTATTTCCACATGGTACATTGAATAAGCAATGCATTTGCTTTTTTTCATCAAGCATCTATCTAGGAACAAATTTCTTAATGATTATACTGAAATACATTATTGCAACCTTGACCAATAAAATGAACCAGTGAAGAGGAAAATCAGTAAAATAATACATTGGAAAATACAAATTCCACATATACACACCTGCACGCACGTGTACACACACACACTTAGATAAAGAATGTTTTAAGAATTAAAAATAATAAAAATCATAAAACGTCAAGTCAAATTACATCACCTAACTATATCATCCATTCTTTCGCGTTCATACTTTAGAAAATAAAAAGGTACAGCAAAAAAATGTTAGAAAATACTAGGCACAACTTAAGTTGTGGTCTGGGTGCTAGTATTTCAGATGAGATGATAAATTGAGATAACTTGTGTTAAAATTATTTTGCGCACGTAAAAGAACCCAAAGAAACAAGAGAGTTGTCACTGGCAAAATTCTGTAGAAAAAAAGACACTCAACAAATACAGTTGCAGACAGGGGGAAAAAATTGGTGGCACTACGTGACTTAAAAAGGTATGAAAATGAAATACAAAGAACTCAGGTTTTTAACATTAGCACAAGATCTTCTGTAGACATGTGTACACAGAACTCAGTTAGTTTACAGTCTGATCTAAAGTACTCTAAGGGGAATGGAGTTGGTGCCAGTGTTCATTCCAATGGAAAGAACTTAAACCTGCACCCTCAAGTCATAGGGTAATTAATTAGTGAAGCTTCTGCCAACCGGTCCATGTGCTGTGGACACTTACAGAATAGTCTTCTCCCTGACACCCAATATGTTACCAAAGAAACTAAGACCAAACCCCCCTAAATCTGAGGAAAGACCATTGACCTTTCAGAGGCAAATTATGAAAGGAGCAGGTTATAAAAGAGCGACTGTCAGGGGGCCAATGTCGGGACCCTATAGAGGTAGGCTGGTTACAAGGCTGCCACACTGCAATGAAGAAATGGATGGTATTGCCAAAGTGAAAACTGTACATCAGATGAATGACTGGATGAAATAATAACAACACTATACTTGGACAAAACCATACAATGTTTGATGTCATATTTAATGTTGCCATGTATGCAGTCATAACAAAAACACGTCAGATGTCACATAATGATGTGACGCTCCACCACATAATGAGTAGTCGCATTGCATCGGAGGTCAGCTTTTAGTTGTTGACATATTAGACAGACTCCAGAAAGAGACAGGAACACAGGAAGAAGGAGACACCAACTATGTTATTTAGAGCAGTGTAAGCAAGGAACAGAGAGTATAAAGGACTTAGTGAGCACAGAGTTCATTTCTGAGAGATTCTTGAAGATCGGCATCAGAGAAGGCAACAAGATCAAGTACATTCAGGTGTATGCACCATGTAATGACAACTACTCAGATGAGGATAAGGACTCCTCCTTTGAAAAATTCTCAGACACCATCAACAACATCCCAGACCAAGAAGACCTGAACATCATGGGAGATTTCATAGGCAGAGAAAGAAGGATACTGTGGACAAAACACCTTGGTCCACACAATGACCACAGAACACCGTGCAACAACGGCAATCATGAATTGGAACTGTGTGCAGAGCATGACCTTACTGTTACCAACACCTTCTTCCAGCAGCACAGAGACACTCACATCTACACCTGATACAAATGGAACGATACCAACGTCTCATCTCAAATCTTCACACTAGCAAAGGAAGTCCCATCAAGCAAAAGGAAAAAAGTTTGAGCCTTAATACTTCAGTACAAGGTAGACAAATGGCTATATTTTTATAATCAAAATCTCAAAATCAGCAACTTGCCCCCACCTGCCTAAATTGGCTCCTAGCAGAAAGGTGGGTGAGGTGCAAAGCGACTCGTTTCGTGGCAGTATCACATATGTGTGTATACATTTTCATAATCTACTAAATAATCTACGTCACATACAGTTGCAGACCAACACCAAAAAAAATGGTGGCGCTGCTTTTGTGGTGACGTGCTCTCCCCGGGGAGAGCAACCTTAATTTCACGCAGAGAAATCTCGTGACTTAAAGTGGTATAAATAAATAAATAAATAAAATAAATGGACAAAATACAGAAACAACTGATAAAAAAGACTAAGATAAACAAAACAGACAAAAATTAAGCCAAGAAATAAAACTACAATAAAATGTTTAAAAGACCAGGTTAAACAAAACGCACAAACAAAAACACAGCCAAGAAATAAAACCACTATGACTCATGAGAAGAAAAAAAGTAAGTTAAAGTAAACAGAACAGAATGATAAAACCAAGCCACAAAACGGAAAGATAAAAACAAAGCCAACCAAGAAAAGTACAGCAGGATGATAGAAATAAGCACTTGTGTGCTTTTTTACATCCAGTCCCTGTGTGCATGTGGTTTTGTAAATGTTGTCATCTGTCCCTCTAGGCCTACTCTTCCAAAAAGATCAGGTTTTTTTAACATGCACATAAGATGTTCTGCGCACGGTACCTCAGCTTATAGTCTCATTTGAAAGACTTTTTGGGAGAGTGGAGTCAGCACTGAATGGGATTTGAACCCACGTCAGCAGATAATGAGCACAATGTGCAACACTAATCACCAGCTACTCCCATGTCCCTGTGTGTGTGTGTGCGTGTGTGTGTGTGCGCGCGCGCGCCTACATGAATGTTTTGTCCTGTATTTTTATCTTAGTGAATTTTCTAAATGTGTGTGTGCTTGCATTTATTCTGTAGACCTACAAAGAGTTAAAAACCAAAAAATTAAATCCTAGGAATTATGAAACTTTGAAAGTATAAAGAGAAAAAAACAACTAAGAATTACTTCTTTTTTTAAAACCAGAAATATTCAAAGTGAGACCTCACAAATGTGACTACCACGTATTGAGTTGCTTTGCACCTGACCCATTTTTCTGTTAGCAGCTATTTTAAGCGGGTGGGGAGGTCAGGTTGTCAATTTTGTATGATTATAACACTAAGCTTTCTTTTACCGTATGAAGGCATAAATCTGTTTCATTTTGTTTATAATGTGTTTAAGAAACACCCCTTGGGGGACCACAGGGTCTGGTGCTGGATGTCCCGCCTGTGAAGGGAAGTATGTGCAGTTCTGAGCATCCGCTCTACACCTCTGCTTCCCGGGGATAGTGAAGCTGCAGCCTCTTGTTTGGCTTGCCAGGCAACAGGGGTACCCTTCAGAAGGGTGCTGCATAGCCTCTCCTATCACAACTTTCCACAGCAGGCACCTACTCGTTGGTGTCCCCTGTTTTCGCAAAGATCTGCTGTGGGGAGACCGAGTGCCTGGTGGGATAACCAGGTAGGGTAGGTGGAGCCCGTTTTGCTGACAAAATCCACCTAGGAGAGCGGAAAACTCTGATTTCAAACCCATGCATGGAGAAGGAAAACTCGAAGAACACCCAGGAGGAAACCCTGTCATGCGCCAAAAGAGCTGAAATCAGGTGTCGGGCCGTCAGGCGCTCCAACCAAACTATGACACCATGTAATATAGCCTTAAATGCAAGCAACGCAAAGACGAAGAAGAAACACCCCTTTGTTACAAGGCTTACCCTGTGAATTTCTCATTTTAACTTCCAGCAGTCTATTATTTCCAGTTAACCTTTCATAGAATTGTCCGATTTTCAATCTGTTTTTTGCATTCAATAGCCTTTTTATTGCAGGCTAACAACTGAAAATTGGTGTCTCGTGCAGTGCGACTCGTTATGTGGTGGAGTGTCACAAATAAGCCAAGGCTGTTAAAATCACTGACTAAAAATGCTGATAAGTCTTTAAAAGAAAGAACAATGATAGCAGCACATCACACATAGTAACATTTTAAAAAAGGACAAAAACATAGTAAAATCTCTATTTCATCCACAGAAAAGCGGGCAGGGAGAGGAAAAGGGGACGAGTCTGAGCCGACATCATGCAAAAATAAAGGTGCTGCTCAATTTGCCGTTTCTGAACAAGGGGGATGGTAAAGCTGCCTGATTGTGTCCCTCTTTTAAAAACAGATTTTCACTGACATAACAGACAGAACAACATCAAATATCACAGCCAGTTCCAACTCCATTAAACTTACAACTTGTAGTAAAGGCTACACTTTGCTGTCAACATTACACTCTGTAGTCCACGCTTCAGTGTGTTCTGTAGTCGATATCACTGCTGTCCCCAGAGGGAGAAAGGCACCAACACATTTATAACCAGTCCTCTTTCAAATTTTTCAGTACAATGCAAGCTGCACATACTTCTTTTGACCTTTTGCAGAAAGTAAGAAAGATCTGTATTGTTGTTTCCCCCAACCCATTAAAATTGAGTGTGGGTGATTTCACTCCCACAGCACAGGGCAAAGGTTAAGGAAGTGACATGGATGATCAAAACTTGGGCAGTGGAGGTTAAGTATTGGGCACTGGGGGCTGTGCACTAGGCAATGAGGACTGCGAGATGGGCACTATGGGCTGTGTGACAGGTTG
>CM054138.1:76845369-76891809 GCA_028751875.1 Rapana venosa | reverse complement strand
ACCGTGAAATAATGTTTGATGGTTAGACCGTGAAATAATGTTTGATGGTTAGACCGTGAAATAATGTTTGATGGTTAGACCGTGAAATCATGTTTGATGGTTAGACCATGAAATCATGTTTGATGGCTAAACAATGAAATAATGTTTGATGGCTAAACAGTGAAATAATGTTTGATTAAACAGTGAAATGATGTTCGATAGTTATAAACAGTGAAATGATGTATCATCATTATAAAACAAAGACTCAAAAGTAGCCAGTAAACCCATAAATGTATGTCAGACCTTTCTAGTTCATAATCTGCATGTACAAACACTTTACCTGTATGACCAGTTGAAAAAAATACAAAGACTGAAAGAGGTCATGTTTGTGGCTGACAAGATCCACAGTTGTTCAGAATTGACTGACTGTGTATATCTGCATAGTCAGATTACCTGATTAGGAAAGCACTATAGCTTATAGTCATCTTTTGACGGTGTCATTCAGGTCTGTCTGTCTGTCACTGACTGCCCACAAGGTGTATGTCCTACATGGGATTTCAGTCACAGTGTAACAAAAGTTAAGACGCTATGACAAAGACAACAATTGTAAACACAAGACAGTTATTAGTTGGTTGATAAACAATCCCTTTTTGCTTATAACTGAAAGTAACAATAGGTGTGACTAAAGAACACAGAACAGGAATTGGTTTGTTAACATTCGGTAATGTTGAAAGTATCTAGGGCACTGTGGATACTGACACTGCCAGTCAGTGGAAGACCTAGGTTCAAACTAAAAACTTTGTCAGCAATGCAGAGGATTCCAACTCTCTTACCTCTTATCTCCTCATCGGAGATGTGGAAATTAAGGTGTTTCTCCATGAGCTGGTGAACCTGATCATCACGATTGAATGCCTTAAAGGTTTCCTTGCACTTCCCGTCTGGGTAGAATGCACAAGTTATTTCAATTTTCCGGCTGTACTCATCACTGCTTGGGATTGAGAGCAGTTCTCTCAGTGTTTTGCCGGGTAGCTTCTTCAAAACTTCCAAGGATATTTCGGATTGGTTTTGAAGACTCCTCAAGTCTAACTGTAAAAACAAAGGGTAAACCATTGCACATTAATCCTACAGAAAAGCACACACAGATCTATACAAGAAACCCAAGCACTTAGCCAGTAACCATGCTACTAACACCCAAAATACTGCAAGAAATGTCTTCAATCAAGAAAATACAACACAATTACTGAGGTGATTTTTTTTCTTTAAATCCAAATACTGAACCTTTTTTTTTTTTTTTACCATTGCCAGCACGCAACTGTTTGTCATTGAATAAGCAAAACATTCGCTTCACTTTTATAAAATACTTGTAGGCATAACATCTGGGCCACTGTCAAACTGTTATGGTCATGCTGTAAAAACGACAATTATCTAGTATAAAAAAAATCTTTGAATATCACACCTATTTTTTACAACGTTGGACATTGTATCTACCAATTAATTTTAGTCAGCAAAAGAATGCCGCACATGGAGCAAAATGTCCATGGGTGGAAACCAAAAGTACAACGTTTTTACTCTGCAGTACAAAATCAGCATGTAAATTTCATTCAGACCCGAGCATCAGGGACCAGTTGCATCAAATGGTGTCACCTTTTATCCGTTTTTGTAACAACTTAAGTCCTTGGTAAGTGTCAATTCTTGATTACACTTTGTCTGATCTAGAACATTGGTTTGTTCCCACCAGCACACAATGGCCTACTCTTACGAAAAACGAAACAGATTTAACGTGTGCGCAAGATGTTCTGTGTGCGTTCGCACACGGGATTCAATAGCTATGCCTTAATTTTCAAAGGTTTTCAAGGTGTTTGTCACAAATGCACATGTTGGTCATTTTCATATGGATTCAAGGTCTAGGATCAAATATTTCTTCTTTTTTTTAAATCAAAAAGTTGCCAATTCTGTTTAAAACAGAAGGAAAATCACCCTTGCAATTATGCTTAAAAAAAAGAAAGAAAAAAAAAGAAACAAAACTGCCTTCAAAGACGTGATTTTTCAATTGAGGTTTTCGTTAAGAATATTGGTCTTAAGATCATGACCATTGTGATAATAAAGCAATTTTTTGTGGGTTTTGTTGTTTGTTGGGGGGAAGGGGGTGAGGGTTGATTTTGTTTTGGGGGTTGTTGGTTTGGGTTTTGGGGGGTTGTTGGTGTTGTTGTTTTGTTTGGGTTTTTTGTTGTTGTTTTTTTTTGGGGGGGAGGAGGGCTTTTACCTTTAACATTCCCTACTTAGAAATATTATGGTTCACTGTTCAGTCCTTTGGTAGATTATGCTTTTAATGGTCTGGGAAAAAATTATACACACACACACACACAAACCTTTAAAAAAAAAAAAAGCAAATGAAAGATATAATCTACTCAGACACAAAGGAAACAATATGATAAAAACTTACCTTTCCCATTTTCTTTTCTTTGTTTTTTTTCTTCTCAGTGACATCTGCAGCAGGCTCGGCGATTATATCTGCAGCAGGGTCTTTGCTCAGCTCTTCTTCCGCTACACTTATCAGAACGTCCAACTTTTCGTTTCTGGATACCCCTTTAGCCACTGAGAAACAAACCAAAGTAAACACTGCAAATCATTCTAAAAAACAAAACAAAAAATCAATTGCTCTTTTCAGTTTTTGTCATGAATCCCAAATCACAGATAAAGGAGATGTTGCTGTGTTTCTCTTTAACCTTAAGGACATAAAAAGCCTATGTCCAGTGTATTTAAGGACATCAAGCTGACTACTAGTACTAGATATATTACCTTTTCATTGCAGGTTGGGTTTTAAAAAAAAAAGTTAATAGACTAGGGGCAATTAGCTTGCTATATCCAGTGTTTTTAAGGATCAACATGTTCACTGGCTTTTTTTATTCATGTTATTGCTCCCCAATTGTTATCAAACATTACTAAGGACTAAAATAAATAAATAAAACCAGCCACCGGGTACAAAGGTTAGCGCCTTGGATTTATGACGGAAAGGTTGTGGGTTTAAATCCCATAAGAGTCATAGGGATTTTTCGGTTTCCGGCCAGCTCTTACCCAGAGTATGTGTGCTGTGAGTTTAGTGGGAAGACTGGGACCACACGGTCAAGCTTCATCCACTTTACGGATGCGAGTTTGAGAGTTGCCCAAATTACCTGACCAACACTGCAGGTGTAGAGATACCGGGTGACGCCAGGATATATTATGATAGTAAGCATAGAGTAAAACCCTGTCAAGTAATCTCAAAGCACATGCACCTCCACAGCAGCAGCATTATGTCACCTTCATTATCAGTATGCGATTTAAAAAAAAAATGCCTCTGATTCGGTAGTCCCAGTTGCTCTGGTCTCATGGTGACCATACATTCAGTTTCCCCATACACTTCTGTGCCTGTGGCGAGTTTTGTGTTAAAGTCCTTGGGGTTGGAGGTTCATGGGGGATGGTTGTTGGAGGGATGTTGTGGTGGTTGCAACCTAGGGTGGGCAACTTGCTCACTCTTGCTCCTAGTAGGGGGCTTAGTAGGTGGTATCCTGTGTATGTTATATCAGAACAGGCACCACTGAACACCATCAAAGTGACCCAGCAGCAATGCAGGGCCCCTCTGGCTGGTGGTCCCATGGTGGCCTGATATTGACAGGCTACCTGTGGACTTCTGACCCTGGGGATGAGATATAACAAATCTGGGTATGGCTGTGGCGGGCAGAGGAATGGGAATGAGCAGCATGGGAACAGCAGGACGGGGACATCACAGAAGATGAGGCAGTCAAAAACAAAGAAAAAAGAAAAGAAAAATATATATAAAAAGGTTTTTAAAAAAGTTTTTTAAAGGAATAACATGTTCTTTCTTTTTTTTTTCAATCCAAATAATGATACACAAAAACTTACTGATTTTTCTTGGCGACTGCCGTGGAGCAATTCCAGATTCTGGAGAAAAACCAAACAAAGAAAAGTTGTGAATATGCTACATATAATAATATTTCATTTTCTTTAGTAGTCTCTCATGAGGTACCATGTCAAAACCCTCTTTTAAAGTCTAAGACATTTATAGATTCTGCCTCATCAATCTCCTTTGTAAAATCCCCAACTTCCATATGTTGGGTTACGCAAGATCTATTTCTGCGAAATCGTTGTTGGCACTCTGCATACAAGTTATTTTCTGTCATGTCATTAACTATAGCCTCTCTTATAAATGAATCTAAATTTTTTACATGTGATACATGTTAGGCTACATGGCCTGTAATTCCCTGGGTCTGTTCTTGTTCCCTTCTTGAAGACTGGTATAATTGTTGCTGTTTTCCATTCTTGGGATACTGTGTTTTCTTTGATTTATTAAATATGAATATGGGAAAGCTATCTCTTCACTCAGTTCTTTTAGTGTTTTTGAGGGGATTGCATCTGGACCACAAGCTTTGTTTGGGTTTAGTGCTTATTGCTTCAACAGAAATGTTTAAATAGTTTCCAGCATGACACCATTTGGCTCAAATGCTGCAATCAGGTTTGGAACATTACTTGTATCTTCCCTTGTAAATTTATACTCTTGAAAAAATTTAATTCAAGATATCCGCCTTTCCTCTGTCTGTTTCTACTGTCTCTCCCTCTTTTGTTACCAATGGACCAACTCCAGTTCTCATTTTAGTTTTTTACTGCACATATCTCCAGAAGGCTTTGGGATTTTCTTTATACTCATGTGATAGTTTCTTTTTTTTTTTCGCCCTTTTTTTTTTGGCTTCTCTTATTTTATTATTACATTCATTCCATATATTTTTTTTAATCTCCTCCTTCTTTTGTAATGAAGAATTCCTTTTACAAATTACTTTTTTTTTTTAACACTTTATTGTATTTGTAATCATCCATAGTAGTGTTTGTTTCCCATTCTTTTTGGTAGAATGTTCTGGTACATTTTCTGTTGTAGAAATATAGCAGTTTTTATCTCATTCCAACATTGTTCTACACTAAGTTCACTTAGCTTTTGTCAGTCAGTTGTTTTTATTTCTTTTTTCATTTGTCACAAGTTTCCTTTTTCGAAGTTATACGAATGTTTCTGTTCTTCATCCCTCTGGTCATAATCTAACTACAGTGTGAATTTCAGTACTTCATGATCATTTTTCCCTATAGAGTCAAGTCAAGTCAAGTCAAAATTTTATTTTCAGATGGTACATTGAATAAGCAATGCATTTGCTTTTTTTCATCAAGCCATCTATCTAAGAACAAATTTCATAATGATTATACTAAGACACTACATTATTGCATCATTTACCATTAAATTAAACTAGTAAAAAAAAAAAGAGGAAAAAATCGATAAGGAAATACATTGAAAATACAAATTACCACATATACATACACACGCACACACATACTCATGCATACCTGAGCACGTGCGCGCTCACGTCCACACACACATTTAAATAAAAATGTTTTAAGAATTAAAAAAAGAAAATCATAAAACGTCAGGACAAACAAATTACTTCACCTACTGTTTCATCCATTCTTTCACGTTTATACTTTAGATAATAAAAAAGAGACAAGATGTTCAATATCTGATATTATGGTTTCATCATTTACAATCACTAGATCCAATACATTTGCTTTCTGTCCTTCTCTCTGCCTTGTTGCGTGTTTTAGAGTCAAGAACATGTCCTGTAAACAATTTAAAATATTAACTTCCGTCCTCTTGCTCCTAAACATGTGGTTTCCCAATCGATATCTGGAAAGTTAAAATCACCTGTAATGCAAACATGATCAAACTGTCTTCTCTCTTATTTTGAACATCTTTTCTTCATGTTCTAGTGTTGTGCTTGGGCTTCTGATATATATATTTGTTTTTGGTTGTAAAAGCCAGAAGTTTTTGTCAATGTTCTGGGCAAATATTTGTTCTTTATCATTTATGGATTCCTTCGAATACATAGCTAATCCTTTTACTAGTTTTAGGGTTTTACCTCTTTCAGGTTTTTTGATGAAAAAGAGTTTATATCCAGGGACTGACATTCTTCTAAATCTAAGTTTACTTCTTTCTGATTTTTGGCAATAGCTTTCAGGAAAAGACCACCTCTCAAACATGGCCTCAAGTCAAGTAATAACAATGCTTCAGGGTTTACTTTGTTTCCAAAGGTTTTAGTTACTTGCCCTGTATCATGTTCGACCATTCCACATGTAGGCCTAAAGCCTGAAAACCTCATTCTGAACAAATAGGCCCTTGGCCTAGCAGTGGAGGAGTTTGAATGACACATGCCCCTAGTCCTCTCTTACTATTTATCATCTAAAGAGAAACTGCAGTTAAAAGCAAACGCAGATAGAAATAAAAACCCTACTATTAAGTCCCCAAACACCCTTTTCTGAGCAAATAAATGCACCCATTGCTCTAAAATTTAGAGGGGCCTGCTTACACTTTCAGTCTTTATCATCTGGAAATAAAATTTTGACTTGACTTGACTTGAGTCTTTGTTGTTATTGCTTCGATTTTACGTCTGTTCACTCAAAGTGATATTAGATGATGGGAAGGGGAGGGGAGGGGGCATTGATGTTGATGGTTGACCATTGTTAAAAAGTACTAGGTGGGTCTTTTATGTAGAAAAAGAAAGTCCTTCAGTCTTTGTTAGACTTGCCAAAATTGCACCAAAAACTCCACAAAGAACACTGACATCAAGTGAAAAATCTTAAACATAATTTTACAGAATGATTTAAATCTGCCCATTTCACTAAACAATACAGTTTGCACAAATATTCTTGAGGCTGACTTAAATTATCAATAAGTTTTGCTGTTCACGTTCGTTAAGTTTCATAGGTTTGGCGCGGAAAGGGTTATTTCCCTGCGATACCTTCCGCCATCTTGATTTTGTCGTCTGATATATCTTGAGCCACGTTAGGGGAAAATCACTGTAGTTTAAAAGAAAATGTAAGTAATAAGTTGAAAAAGACAACAGAATACAGTAGTCGAAGCTGCATGGCTTGAGTAAGTACATAAAATAATCGCAACAATACCTTGATCGTATAAAAAGCGCTTCAAATTCCAAACAACTACAGCTGATCTCTGTTATTCTCCAGTGAAAAGCGAGAAAAGGTTCTATCATAAAAACCAGCTTGTTTAAATACAAAATAAGTTAAATTTCACGTCAGTTTTGAAACATGTGGCTTAAAAAAACTACTACATACGCTTTGATGGAGATACTTCGGGCAACATGTCGTGGGTTTTCCTCGTTTTCTTCGAAGACATTCTGCACTTACTTCTCTCGTCTGTCCTCACTCTTCGACTGTCCCTAGCAGAACTTGAGGACCCTCGTGTTTTTACCGGAAGTCTAGACTATGATACAACCTGAATACGGATCTGTCCAAATGCATTCTGGGAGTTTTAAACTGCTTTTATTTTTTTAATGTATTTTCTTCTTTTATTTCAAGGATAAATCAAACCAAACACTTAGGTGCTGTGTTTTTAATTGTTTGCCTTTTTATTTCGAGGATAATGGAATAAGCACTCATGTACGAAGCATTGTTCTGCATGCACCTCGCCTTACATCATTGTGTGTGTGTGTGTGCGCGTGCGCGCGCGCGCGCGTGTGTGTGTGTTGGGGAGGTGAGGGGATTGAAAGAAAACAACCCACTGCCCCCTACTCAAACCAACAGAATTCATAAAAAATATTGCTGTTCAATATATATATATATAATATATATATATATATATATATATATATATATATTATATATATATATATATATATATATAAATTATTCAAGTCAAAAACACTTTATTCATCCCATGAAGGCCAATTACAATACTGACAGGCACATTGATACATATAATTTTCTCGAAAGACAAAGCACACACACACACACACACACACACACGATATTTCATAAATAGAACTTTAGAACACGACTTGTAAACTTAAGACATTTATATCCCTTTACACATCATCCTGAACTGTTTCACTTGAACGTGTATATATTGTGGTTTATTGTAGTAACGGAAATCAATATAATGTTGCATGTAGCATGTGTGTGGGGGGTGGAGAGATGAAGGTGCCACTGATACGATTTTTGTCGTTAAAATCTGGTATGACCCAAGTTTATACAGTCATATGGAGTATATTATTACTAATCATTTTATAGTAATATTGATCTGCTGATGGGTTGATATGATAATAGACCCTGACATGCTTTGGATCTGGTGTGTGTGTGTGTGTGTGGGCGCACGCCCCCACGTGTTTGTGAGTGGTTTGTGTATGTTGTTTACTTGGTCAGGTTTGGGATTTTTACTTTCTTGTTGTTTGGGGTTTTTTGTTTGTTTTTGTTGCTATTGTTTTTTGTTATTAAATGTATATGTGTTGTGTAGTTACGAAAAAAAAGTTGGTTTGTTTAAATTGTTGTTCCTTATGTTAGAGTTGGTGGGCGATTTTATATTGCCTGAATTTATTCTTCTGGTGGAAGGATTAACTCATTGGAGTCGCAGTGAAATGGGTCCTGCCATTTTGTGGTGAAGTGTTGTGGGATTATTGCCCTTGAGTAGTGAGTGGAGGAAGAACCAGAATATACAGGATGGCTTGAACAACAACTTGTGTGTGTGTGTGTTACAATGTCTGGATGTCACATTGGCCACGAGGATTCAAAGACTCATGCAGGGAAGTTCATTAACTTTTTTGCATAAATTCAGCACATTCATATGAACTCTCACAAGATATGTAGTTCTTGGGGAAATTCCTTGTTGTTCCTTCAGTTAGCAGGAGCAAGTTTTAAACTCAGATCTGTGCACCAGTCTAACAATCAAATAAACACTAAAGAATAATATTGTTTACAATGGCAAACATACTTAAGTTTGACGAATTCAATCCAGCAGTGGAAAATTTTGACTGTTACATTGAACGTCTGACTATGTACTTTGAAGCAAATGATATAGCTGATGGTAAGAAGAAAAGTGTGTTCTTGTCAGTCATTGGTGCAAAATATTATTCACTACTTCGTTCTCTGTGTTCACCTGATACACCAGCTACAAAAACATATGCTCAGCTCGTTGACATTCTAAAGGCACATGTATCACCCAAACCACTAGTCATAGGTGAACGGTTCAAATTTCACAGCAGAAAGCAGAGTGAGTTGGAATCTGTGAATGACTTTGCAGCGGAACTCAAACGTTTAGCATCTACGTGCGAATTTGGACAGTTTTTGCAGGAAGCCCTTAGAGACATTTGTGTGTGGCCTTTCTGATGCAGTAACTCAGAAGAAACTGCTATCTGAGAAAGATCTCACATTTTCCAAGGCAGTAGAAATCGCCCATGCTATGGAAACAGCCACAAGTCACTCTGCAGCTCTTCACCCAAAGTTCTCAGAAGAGCCATCATCCACACCTGATGTGAACATGATACAAAGAAAGACATCAGCGACAAAAGCATTTGATAAAACTGCCAAGGTACAAGACCAGAGCAACAAGTGTTACCGATGTGGTAAAATGCATTCTGCTGCAGGTTGGCCTTTCAAGAACTACACATGTAATCACTGCAAGAAACTCGGACATTTGGCAGCAGTCTGTCGTTCAAAGAACACAAGTGGAACATCTTCCACTTCCCAGAAGTTTGTATGTGAAAGCCATGAGGACATTGAAGTGGTGATGCACACTAAAGAAACAAATAATCAACCATACAAAGTCACATTACAGGTTGAGGGTAAACCCATGGTGTTTGAAGTTGACACTGGAGCTTCTGTTACTCTTGTCAGTGCCACAATGTTTGATGACATGTTTGACAACAGTACTTCACTGTCGGACTGTGACACAAAATTGAAAAGGTACACTGGCCAGCCGATTCCAGTAAGAAGGAAAGCTTCAGTGCAAGTTTCCCATCAAGGCAAGTCTGCCATGCAGTCAGTGGCAGTCATTGTAGTCAGCGGAAGTGGACCCAGTTTACTTGGTAGGAACTGGATCAAAAGTTTGGACATGGAAACAGCGCTTCTGGTGAACCAAATAACAAAGAAACCACAGTCTGCCTTAGCTGAATGTGATCAGTTTCCCAATCTCTTCAAAGATGAATTAGGTCACGTCAAGTCATGTCCAGTCACACTTCATGTTGAAGAAAACTGTCAACCCAAGTTCTACAAAGCTAGACCTGTGCCATATGCACTTAGGGACAAGGTTGAAGCTGAAATCCAGAGGCTGGAAGAAGAAGGAATCATTGAGCCAGTCAAGCACTCGGCCTGGGCAGCACCAGTTGTACCAGTTTTAAAGTGGGATGGAACTGTGCGCTTGTGCGGTGACTACAAAGTAACAGTGAACACTGTAGCAAAAGCAGATGTGTATCCACTGCCTCGAGTTGAAAATCTGTTCAACAAAGTTGCTGGAGGAAAGACTTTCACCAAACTTGATTTGAAGCATGCATACCAACAGTTGCCCCTTGCTGAAGAATCCAAAGAGTTGACTACCATCAACACTCAGAAAGGCCTGTTCAGATACAATCGTTTGCCCTTTGGCGTCTCAGCTGCACCAGCTATTTTTCAGCGAACCATGGACTGCTTGCTGCAAGACATACCGCAAGTTGCGGTATTCAGGATGATATCCTGGTCACAGGTGACACAGATGAAGACCACATTCTTCATCTTCGGGAAGTTTTCCACAGACTTGACGCCGAGGGTTTTCGTTTGAAGAAAGACAAGTGTGAGTTCATGCTGCCTGAAGTCACGTACTTAGGTCACAGGATCAACGCAGAAGGTGTTCAGCCAACACCTGAGAAAGTGCGAGCTGTCCAGGATGCCCCTACACCCCAAAACGCAGCTGAGTTGAAGTCATTCCTTGGTCTCGTCAACTTCTACGGGAAATTCTTGCCTCAGCTGTCAACCGTGCTTTCTCCTCTGAACAGTCTTCTTCGCAAAGGTGTTGTTTTCAGGTGGGGAGACCAGCAAGTTCAAGCTTTCAAGAAAGTGAAGGATATGCTTCTTTCAGCCAACCTCCTGGTACATTTTAATCCAGAACTGGAAGTGACATTGTCTTGTGACGCTTCTGCAGTGGGCCTTGGAGCAGTTCTAGCCCACAAGTTTCCTGATGGTTCTGAGCGCCCCATTGCATATGCCTCAAGGTCACTGAACAAAGTTGAACGAAATTACTCCAACAGTGAAAGGGAAGCACTGGCAGTCGCCTTTGGAGTGAAGAAATTTCGTGACTATCTGTTTGGCCGCCATTTTTGCTTGTACACTGACCACAAGCCCTTGGTGACATTGTTTGGTGAACAGAAACCCATCCCAACAGAGGTTTCTACCAGGATTCAAAGATGGGCAATGCAGTTGTTACAGTACACATACACTATCCACTACAAATCAGGGATGACAATGACACATGCTGATGCTCTGAGCAGGTTGCCCATGCCAACTACCAGTGCTGAACCTGAGACTCCAGAAGAATTCATTTTCCTAATGGACCATCTCTCCACAACACCAGTGACATCTGCTGACATCCAGACATCCAGACAGAGACTGATCGTGACCCTGTGCTGTCACATGTCAAGAAATACACATTGACAAGATGGCCATCAGATTCATAATTTCCAAGAAAGTGGCATTCACAACTGAAAATGTACAAGACTCGTGAAGCAGAACTGAGTGTTCAAAGTGGTTGCCTTCTTTTACAGAACAGAGTTGTTGTACCTCCAGCTTGTCGAAAAGCAATGCTGGAAGAGCTTCATTCCTGTCATCCAGGTGTCTGCAAGATGAAGAGCCTTGCTTGCTCATATGTGTGGTGGCCAGGACTTGATGGTGACATAGAAGCTACTGTGAAAAAGTGTGAAGCATGTCAGCAAGTTTGACACATGCCTCAGAAAGCTCCACTTCATCCTTGGGAGTGGCCTGAAAAACCGTGGTCTAGATTGCATGTGGACTTTGCTGGACCTTTCATGGGACACGTTTCTTGTGGTAGTTGATTCTCATTCTAAATGGATGGAGATAAAGATGATGACCAAAATCACAGCAGAAAAGACAATTTGTTGTCTGAGAGAACTCTTTGCTACACATGGATTGCCAGATACCATTGTTTCTGACAATGGTCCTACATTCACCTGCACAGATTTCAAATCATTCACTCAGTTTCTAGGCATTCGTCATCCAGCTTCAAACGGCCTTGCTGAGAGAGCAGTTCAGACATTCAAGGAGTTCATGAAAAAGATGTCACCAAATCTCACTGTGGAACACAAGTTGGCCACATTTCTGCTTCAGCAGCATATCACACCTCATTCAACTACTGGCCTGCCCCCTGCAGAACTCCTCATGAAACGGAGATTAAAGACAGGTCTTGATTTGACACAGCCAACACTGTCACGCAAGGTGGAAGACATTCAGGCAAAGCAGAAGATGAATCATGACTGCTGTGCAAAGGACAGAATTTATGCAGTTGGTGACAAGGTATATGTTCGTAACTTCGGATCTGGCAATACCTGGATTTTAGGTACTGTTGCTGAAGTCACTGGTCCTCTGTCTTTCAGACTTCAGTTAGAAGACGGCCGTGTGATCAGGCGCCACATTGATCACATTCGCAAACGTTGGACTGATGACAAAGAACCTACCACCTCACCTCTTCCCATGTTGGCTGACCCTACTATTCCCAGTGAAGAGCCCCCAAGCTCCAAGGTCCCTACCCCTGCGGACCCTTCTCCTGGTTCCTTTTCATCAGAGGCAGCTCCCCCTGTGGTAGCACCTGGCTCCTGTCCGGCCACACCTGTTCGCCCCAGCAGTGGATCGCCCCATGCTGTGATGTCTCCAAACTGGAATGCAATCTCTAGAGGTGTTTCTGACTCCCGGACGCCTCTTCCTGCCTTGGCTGAGCGTCCCAGAAGATTCTGCAAGGCCCCAGATCGATTAGATCTATGAACCATACGCACATTTTTTTTCTTTTGTTTTGATTGACAGGTGGTCAGTCTTTCTATATATAGATTCTGTGTTTTATTTCAGTGACAGTGATTGAACTATAAGAACTGTTAATGACATTCATCGTTGTTTGGTAATAGTTTACAGCAAGGCTGTTGGTTACACTCCTGGGTGAGAGTGTTGTGTGATAGTGATTGTTACACTCCTGGGTGAGAGTGTTTATTTTTTTATTACTCATTTATTGATAGTGTGTGTTTTATGTTACATAAAAACTTAAAGGGAAGGGTGTGGGATTATTGCCCTTGAATACTCTCGAGTAGTGAGTGGAGGAAGAACCAGAATATACATGATGGCTTGAACAACAACTTGTGTGTGTGTGTGTTACAATGTCTGGATGTCACACGTGTGATTTTGGCTATATTTGAAAAATTCAGCAGACTTTCCCAATATAATAGTGACATACACATTATACATCTTTTAAAAGTTTATAATGTCTTCTTTTGAAATTCTTTCACATTTTTTTAATAGATGACTGTATTTACTTTTTACAAATTTTCAAAATATGTCACTGAATGCTGAAAAATAAAAGTTTTGAATATTAGGGCTGGTATCTTAAATGGCTTAAACTATTCATCAACTAGTCCCCTTGAAGCAATGTGATGATTTTTCACCAAAGTAAAGTTCCCTGAAGCTGGCTGAATCCATGTGATGTCACTTTTTGTACAACAGCTTCTTTTTTTTTTTTTAAAGAATCATAACACTGGAGTGCCTGAAATCCAAAAGATATCACTTGTTGACATGACAAACAAAATTGGCCAACAGACAAAAACTAGGCAAGCTGATGGTCAAGGAAAGCAACTGTGTTTAGAAAAAATGATTGCCCTACCCCTTGAGTTAACTGATTCTTAAGCTTCCCCATGTCACAGTAAAGGAGATGAGTGCCAAAGCTTAAGCTTCGGCACAACCTCTTAACGCATTTTTGCCTTAAATCGAAAAGCACAAATACATACCTATTGTGTAGGACCATGGGAGAGGAAGGGAATGGATGTCTTTGTTTTATTTTTTGCCTTGAATCCAATTTCTGTTTAAGTTGTTTCTTGTTCTTCCTTTATATATGGTGTGAGTATATATGGTGAAGGGGGTAGGGATGTGGGTGTGTACGTGTATGTGTATCATCATTAACCATTACACCCAGTGGTGTGTAGGGCAGCAACAAAGAGCTTCCACTCCTGTCTATCCTGGGCCAACCTAGTCACTGATCCCCAGGAGTGCTGCATGGCCTTCATCTCACTTTCTACAGTTCACCTCCACGTTGATTTTGGTCTTCTTCCTCTCGGCTTTGGCCATCAGCATTCATACGAGTCTCACTGGACCCGGGAGGTCCTTCGCACTGCAAAAGTATAAGTTTTCTCTGTTGATGTTTCTGTAACTGCTCTTTTTTACGGGACAGGGTTGTTAGCCCTGTGCCCAACCCCCAACCTGGAGGAAGGGTTCCACCTTAGTCGCCTCTTACGACATGCCTGGTTGGAGGGCAGGGATCCTATTCTTGCAATGCTTGCTTTGCAAGCATTCCCCTGGAGTCCCACAGGGTGTATGTGTATGTAAGTGTTTAAATGATTAAAAAAGGAAACTATACACCAGTTTTCTCTGTTTGTATCCACATGGCTTGTTGTTGTTGATGATGGTGTTGTTGTTCTGGTTTGTTTTTTGTTTGGTTGGTTGGGTTAAAAAAAGTTTTGTTTGTTTGTTTTGGTGAGGGGGGGGGGGGGGGGGGTTCTGTTGTTAGTTTTATATTGTTCTTTATTTGTTTTCGCTGTTATTGCTATTGTGTGTATGTTTGTTGTTGTTGGCTGTGTGTGTGTGTGTGTGTGTGTGTGTGTGTGTGTGTGTGTGTGTGTGTGTGTGTGTTGTGGTTGTTATTGTTTTATCTTTTTTGTTTGCTTTGTTTAGTTGTTTCTTTAGTTGGGGTTATGTGTGTGTTCGTTTGTGTGTGTGTGTGTGTGTGTGTGTGTGTTGTTGTTGTTGTTGTTGTTGTTTTGTTTGTTGTTTTGGGTGGGTGGGTGGGTGGGTGGGTGGTTGTTTTTTTGGGGGATGTATTCTTACAATAATCTGTTCCTTTGTTTGATTTGTATGTTTTAATATTTGTTTCTGTTTTTAACAATTTTACGTCTGCATATATTAATTTTTTTCTTTTGTTTGATTTGTATGGCTTATCATTGTTTAGGTTTAAAAAGTTCTTTGTATGCATATATATTATTATTATTTTCTTTTTCTCACAGATAGGTGGCTTGATGAAAAAAAAATAGCACCTGCAGTTTATTCAATGTACCATCTGAAAATTAAAATTTGACTTTGACTTTGACTTTCACACACACACACACACACACACCAATGGAATGGGATAGCCTGGTGGTTGGCATGATGCACTCCTGATCAGCTGACTGGGGTTCCATTCTCGGTCAAGAGGATTTTTCCTCTAGAGTTAACATCAGTGCCGACTCCACTCCCCCTAAAAGTCCTTCGGATGAGACTATACACGAGGCCCCGTGCGCGAACGCGCGCAGACCATTCTGCCCACACGAGAGTTCTGCCCGCACAAAAGTGCTTATTCTATTATCCTCAAATAAAAGAATAAAACCACGCACTGGCACTGAAGTCGTATAATCGTGATATGTTATACTGATACCGGTACCGATATGACGCTCGGCCTTCACTGATTGAAAGGCTTCTATTCCAGTCTGGACCCTGGCATCGCCTTCAACAGCACTGGGCCAATCATATTGCTCAAATGACAGCAACCTATGTCACATGGACAAAAGTGAATACTGGATTGGTTAATTTTAAGCGCCGCCATGGTGGGGTTGTGGTGTCTGCGAGGACTAAGCTCGATTTCGACCAAAATGTCATTAAATCCCTAAATGTTGTCGGAAGGGCATATATTTAGTACTACACGAGACAAAAGTAGTCCAGAAACTCGTTCAATGATAAAATGTCACCATTTCTATGTTGCAATATGATTTGTTTGGCCTGTTGACAAACACCCGTTGAAAGCATGGAACCTTAGCAGACGAAAGAATGCGCGATCCTGTAATAACTGCTAAAAACAAAAGATTTTATTGAAATTGTCATCCCTTTTGAATTTATTTGCATAATAACAGTATAATTTGATAGATTGGATTAATAAAATTTTGCTGTTACCATGTATTTCTAAACATAAAGCAGCTATTGCACCAGCCACAAATATTCGTCTGCTTTGTTTTGGATTTGAAGTGTCATGGCTGCCAAACAAGACATTGCAGACGACGAAAAGGGACAAACAGGAAAAAGTTATCTTTGTCATTATCATAAGCACACACGCATACAAGACCGATCAGGATTTGGAAGCAAAGTCTATTTAATGACTGTTTAACGAGTAAGAACTCTACATTCAGGGAAAAGACAGGGTTAAAAAGGAAAATAGTATATGAAGTGGGGGGGGGGGGGGGGGGGGGGGGGGGGGTGTAAAGAGGTCACGTGGGTAGCAGACGTCCAAAATGGAGTTCATCACAGACCCGGGTTTGAGAGATTTGGAACAGCTGATAATGATCCACAGCATCGTGAAAGTTTAACTACAAGGCTGCTGCAACTGTATGTGAGTGTATTGTATCATAACATCGAAATCCAGGCATATTCAACGAAGGTGGTCAGCATTTTAATTAAATTTTTACTAGCTCGAAACCACTAGGCCTGATTCATGTTGGCTAACTTAGTAACTGGGCCTAGGCCTAATGAAGAAATCTCTAAATATATTCTCATATTCTGATATTGGCAATGTGTAGACCAGAATTGCTACCCCAAATTCAGTCTTGTTGAATCTGTAAGTATGTTTGCTTAATGGGTGGTATATTTCTAAATGTGTGTTTAAAAAAAAAATTGTGGTTTTCATTTCAGGAGGTGAGAAATGTGCTTGTCTAAATATAAAATTAATAGTGCTTCAACTGCATAGACCCCTCCCGTAAAAGCGTGGGTCAGGGGGCTGTGCCCCCCTTTCACCCCCCCCCCCCCCCCCCCCCCCCCCCCCTACACACACACACCAGGATTCCTATTTTTGAGTCTCAGAGGTTGGCAGCTATGATTGACTGCATGGCAGGTCATCTGCTTCACCTAATACTTAATGATTACTTCCTAATGCCCAAATGATCAGAGTACTGGTTTTCAGTTTGCTGAGGGTTTTGTTCATTAAGATTTCTTTGCCCTGGAATGAACACTGGCACCAACTCCATTCCCCTTAGAGTACTTCACAGGGGAGCGAGGCGTCAGAGACCTCACTTCTCTAGGGCCAGCATATTGAGGGCGGTGCCCATCTCCTCTCCCTCGCTACTTTACCTTCCCTGACCCTAAAGAGGGAAGGTACCCATTTACAGCTGGCTGAACTGGGGGAACAGTACTGAAGCCAAGGTGTTGGCTGGGGGAAAGTGAGTGCTCCGACCACTGAGCTATCCCGTCATGCACTACACCACCGTAATTGGACTACTTTCTATGAATAGGTTTTTATGCTAGCACAATATCTTGCTCAAATTTGCTCACTACCAGTTCTTTTTCTTCTCTTTTTGTTTTTGTTTTGTTTGAGGCCTGCATGTGTAAAAACAACAACAACACAACAACAAAAGGATGTAATGCTTAAATCTATTACCCTCTGAAATATAAAATTCATTCCCAAAAGATTTTCTATCTGGACTCATGACATTTCATACCATGGTTCACTGAATGGACTAAGGGCAAACATCAAAGAGAAGGAATAATATGGGGCAATTAACAAAAGGCAACTATCAAGTTGTGGTTGTCACAAGCGGCAACTGACAAATGGGCAGATATCAAGGGGCAGTTGTGGCAGAGCAACGGTCAAGGAAGACCTGTGGTGATTCATTCCACCTGCTCCAGAGCCCAACACCTCCAGGTCAGCTGCCTGAGACCAGACTGTTATCATGGAGCTGTCCCACCTTGCTGGTGTGTCCATTGTCCACCAGTGACAGTGCCTTAGTGACAGTGACAGCTTTCTATTGGTGTGATAGTGACAGCTTTTTGTTTTTGTCATACTGTGACAGTGACAGTGCCTTAGTGACAGTGATAGTTTTCTATTGCAGTGACAGCTCTTATTTGTGTCGTCAGACTGTGACAGTGTCAGCTTTCTACTGGTGTGATAGTGACAGCTTTTTGGGGGGTCAGACTGTGACAGTGACAGCTTTCTACTGGTGTGACAGTGACAGTTTTCTATTGGTGTGCTTTCTATTGGTGTGACAGTGACAGCTTTTTACTGATGTGACAGGGACAGCTTTCTGTCTTCTGGTGGCACTGCTCACTTTCTACTGACAGGCGATTGTTTTATCCTGTTTTTATTTACATTGCGTGTCTTATTAGTGTCAAGTTTTGCATAGTTATGTCTGCAGTAATTGCTACAACGTCTGGAAGAACTATATCCATTCTTTTTGTTTTCTTACAGTGTGATCTGATTGTATGTGAGGTATGCCGGCCAGCAACAATTATGACAGGATGTACACACGTGAATTTCTTCTCATCCAGCGTGAGCCAGCCAGCGTGTTAGCTGAGGGACAAGACATCAACTTTCCCAGTGAAATTCTTCCAACAGCAGTTAACAACATAGGACAATTGGAAGAATATTAAGAAAAGAAAATGGGGATAGAAAGGTGGCTTGAGACAATGGCTAGAAAATTTAAACCATCGAAAAACTCTGCTATCAACAGTGATTTTGTCCAATGTCTAATCCCTACGTGTATGCAAAAACTGATGACCATCAAGCCAATGTTAATTACATTGTATAAGAAAGTTGGCTTGCTTGTCTTTACAGAGATCTGGTTCAGTGACAGCGCATCCAACAAAGAACTGGCCATCAGTGGTTTTGGTCTGCCCTTGACATGGACAGACATGCAACAGGGAAGGATCAGAGAGGCAGCATGTGTTTCTATATCTGTGAGAATTGGTGTAAAATGGTGACAATTCAAGCCTTGCTGTGTACAGAGAATATAAAACTGTTGTATGCTTTGCTCTGGCCCTTCTCTCTTCTGCGGGAATTCCCACAACTACTTTTTTACTTAAGCCAAAGTTACCAGAGCATTGGAGCATATCTTAAATTACTTGCATGTGTTGGATTCCATATTCCCTGATGCACCTAAGTTCATCCTGGGTGACTGTAATAACTGTTCACTCAGTAAAATGCTGAGGACATATAAACAGTGTATAACCTGTCTCACGCACAGAAATAACGCCCCTGATTTGTGCTATGGGACTGTAGCTGGCAGTATAAGTCATTACTTTTGCCTTCCCTGGCAACACCCGACCACAACTGTGTCCCGCTAGCACCTGTGTGAAAGTCAGTTTTTCGGGGCGCATTTAGCTCTGAAACCACATAGAAATGGATAGCAGACAACATAGCTAGTTTGCAAGACTGCTTTGACTGCACTGACTGGGGTATGTTGTACTAAATATAACTGTAAGTATCTGGGAACTGTTTTTGATAACAAGTTAAAGTGGGACATTAACACTACTGCTATGGCCAAAAAGGGACATGTGCATTTTCTTAGGAAGCTGAACTAATTTTTTGTTGATAAAAATATTCTTTCTTTGTTTTACAAGTCTTACAAAGAGTGTTCCAAGTTTTGCATTGATATGTTGGTAAAATAACCTAAGTGTTAAAAACAAGAATGTTTTTTAAAGAATCATGAGAATCTGCTAAAAAAATAATAGGAGAAGAACAAAGAGATCTAAAGTTGTTCTGCATTCAGCAGCTTGTACGCAAGGCGAATGCCATCTTGGCTGATTCTGCCCATGCTTTGCTTTCACAATTCCAATTGTTGCCTTCAGAATACTGTTTTCAGTACCCCAACAGCAAAACAAACAGGAAAAGAAATTCTTTTCTGACAGTATTCATTTGAATTATAAATTCACAATAACATTAACAGTGACTAACCTGTTTTACATTTCTCTGAAATAGTTGCCATTTTGTTACTGTAATGAGTAATGTCAATATATAGCACATTTATATAAGTGTATACATCATTAAAAGTAAACATGCACACTTACAAATCTTAAAAAGCTCTTAAAGGCCCTACATTTTTAAGAGCCCATTTAATGCCCCTAAAAAGCCCTAAAAATGAGACTACGGCTCTGGAGGTCCTAAAAAGCCTTAAAAATGGGAATCATGAGTGAGAGTTTCTATTGAAATGTAGATTAAACAAATATACAAGATAAAACTTACGAGAAATGAAAGCAAGAAGGGTGTCCGAAGATCATGATATCGCCAATAGAATGCCTGTCGTCTGTTATTTGAATTGGGCACCTATTTTTCCAAGGGAGGTAATTTGCCTCAGTTGGAAGCGCATGGTCCCTTTGTTTTCACCAGTTATTTTTTACATGCACAGGACTACCTACCCAGTATGGTATGTCCATAATTTGTCCAAAAAATGATTTTAAACTATGGAACTGCAATCACGAGTTGAAAAACTACCGGTTTTCTGTTTACTGCGCTACAGTCCTCTACGAGATTTTAGCATAGCTGTGCTGTGATTAGCTATTCTTTCTCTTGTGTGCATGTGCAGTTTAGAAAATGGCTGTCAGTGTAACAGTCACATTTGAGAATGGGAAAATAAAACCTGTAGCCAAATCTATACTTTATTTGAGAAGATTACCCCACAGATTTCCTGCAGAATGCATACAGAATCGAATCCAGTTCATAAGGCAAGAAATGCCAGCACTTTTGCGTTTTTTACTGCTTGATGACACAATGACGTGGTCGGTTCAGTAAACTTTACTTTTGAAATTCACAGCTTATTGGCAGACTTAGTCCGAAGATTCTTGTTTAAAAAAAAATTACTATGGGGAGAGGGGGTGGGCAGCCTTTTCAAGCCAGTGTTAGGCCTACCACTCGGTCTGCATTGACAATACGGGACTTGTACATGTATTCATAGCACTTGAAGAGAACTTGTGTCCAGCAACCTCTCTCTCTCTCTCTCTCTCTTGTGCACGCACACGTTTGTGTGAATGCCTGTATGTACACATGTGTAAGATTGAAACAAAGGAGCAGAATTTGGCAGAGGCACTGTGACTGTGGGTATTGTTATTACAGTTCAAGTTATGGGTAACCATCTGCATCTTTGATAAGGCAAGGACACTTAGTTCTCATCAGGTGAAGTTTGAGGGATAGTGTCTTAAGTTCACTTTGCTAGTTGTTTGTGAAAAACATCATAAAATCAGATTTCAAGACATCGAGACTTTCATCACACCATGACTTCAAGTTTTACTGTGTAAGGATTTTAATTCATTGTGGTATCTATGATTGGAAGGCATTCTATTTTAGAACTTAACTTAAATTTGTGTCAATTAACAATATCCAACATGCAGTTTTAGACCAGGAGACTTTGCTTACATGAGTTGGATGAGATTAGTTTATTAAAGTAACCGTGTACACAGACTGACAAAATTGTATACTTTGATACCCTGCATAGGGCTTTTTAATTTCCAAATTTAGGGCCTAGTGGTGGGGTATCAAATTTTATACTTTGATACCCCGCGGCTAGGCCCTAAATTTGGAAATAATAGCCCTAAAAAGGCCGTACATTTGTTCCCCACTAAGTCTGTATGAACCCTGGCACACACATGTGCATATGCACATGAAAGTGTGCATGTATGTGAGTGTGGGTATGTACTTTGTGCCCTGCCCTCATGCTGTAGAAAGTGCTTGTGTTTGCATTGTAACTTTTAACAGTTTTCTGTTGGTGTGACAGTGACAGCTTTCTGTTGGTTTGACAGTTTTCATTTGGCATGACAGTATTTTGTTGGTGCGACAGTGACAGTTTTCTGATGGTGTGACAGTGATAGCTCTGTTTGTGTGACAGTTTTCTGATGGTGTGACTTTTTTTGTGATGGTGTGACGTGACAGTTTTCTGGTGGTGTGGCAGTTTTATGGTGGTTTGGCGGCAACAGCTCTCTGATGGTGTGACAGCGGCAGCTTTCTGATGGTGACAGTGACATTTTTCCTGTTGGTATGACAGTGACAAGTTTTGTGTTGGTATGACGGTGACAATTTTCTGTTGGTGTGGCAGTAACAGTTTTCTGATGTTGTGACAGCTTTCTGCTGGTGTGATTGTGACAGTTTTCTGTTGGTGTGATAGTTTTCTATTGGTGTGACAGTTTTCTGTTGTGACAGTGACAGTTTTCCAATGGTGACATTGACAGCTTTCTGATAGTGTGACAATGACAGCATTCTGTTGTGTGACAGCTTTATGTTGGTATGGCAGTGACAGGTTTTTGTTCATGCGACAGTGAGTTTTTTGATTGTATGACAGTGACAACTCTTTGCTGTTGTATGTGTTGCAGTGACAGCTTTCTGTTGGTTAGGCTGTGCCAGTTGTCTGTTGGTTGAACTGTCAGTAGTATGTCTGTTTGGACTGACAGTGTGCATGGGTGATGTCTGTAATTTGCAGCATGCTACGTAACCCTCATGTTGTTGGATTCTACAGAGCTAAACTGCCTGTAGATTTTGAATTCTTTGAAAGTTCTCTATCCCCAACTGACTTACTTAACTCCTAAGACAATTGTGTGTGTGCTTGACAAGCTGTCAAGCTGAAATTTTCTCACAAGCTAGGTATTTCTTTGTACTTGCATTTAGGTGCAAGTTTACGTGTCTGGTTACCAGATGTCTTGTCATTGTCACCAATCACAGGTAGAAGTATGGTTGGTATATATGATAAAACAGCAAATCCTGCATGGATTTGACAATAGTTCATGCATGTTGGTGTCGAATAAGGAAGTGATACCTAGCTGATGTGTTTACCAATGGTTATGTGCAATAGTACTTCAAGGATGTGTCACACAATGTCCCCATAGCTCCTGTTGTTTTATGGTATGTCTCGAGGAGACAGAAGTTTTGTTTAACTATTTTTTCTTTTGGAAACAAGTCATATTCAATCAACATGTGACTTTTATACTGCAGTTCATATCTGCGTGTGCTACCACATGTTTGTTAAGTGTACAGAAGTGTAATATTGTACATGAGTGTCACAGCACAGGTGTGACAAATTCGAAACAACACAGAAATTCTGTAACCCTACAAAATTTTAATGTTGGTAGTCTCAAAAGTAGTCGTAGTGGTGGCACAGGGTCACATCACATCACAAAAAGCACAAATTATGGATGTGTGGAGGGTGTACACATTGCTGTCACCTGTCGAACCTTGGCAGACAGAGACCTATTTTATTTTCCTTCTTGCTATTTTCGTTATCAGCAAATCTATTCGTTTCTGCCATTGTAGTTTCAAAGCAAAAGTGTGGTAATAATGAGAAAACAGTCAAAAGGCATCGTTTTCAGGCGTTTATGCCGCAGACCAGCCGTGAAGTCAAATTTCTCCACAGTCCGTGAATGTAGCATAGGTCACGAATGTGCCATGTAGCACGTTATTTTCTGGCTAACTCCTCTCCCTAACTGCAGCATTTCCTTCCTCCTCTTCGTCGTAAGCGTTTAATATCGGACTTACTTAACAATTTTTGTTCAATTGTTTCTACTTCCAAGACAATAACATTCAATTAATCGTCTCGCTAATCAGATGAATGTCTGCTACTAAAGAAAACGCCACTTTTTTTTGCCATGCTGCTACCATTGAAAAGCGTTCCGGTTGCTGGCTGTTATTTCTCCCTTCCCTCCCCACTACACGCATGTTAGTGGTCTAAATTTATCACTGGCACCCTCTGACACCCTCCCTGCATCGCCCCACCAATTTTCAGACAATTGTGTGAAAACCACGAGGATCTGTGTGTGATGGAAAAGTAATGCCCACGTGGGCAGCACCAACTGTCGGCTGCGGTTGTATTGGAATCTAGTGGGGGCCAACGTTACTGCAGCCATATCAGGGTCAAAACAGTTACAGAAAAAAATTCAAAGAGGGAGACAGAGAGATTGTATGTGAGTGTGTGTATTTTTTTTCCCTCTGTGGGTGTGTTAGTTCTTAGTTAGTTTATCGTCCTTCCACTAAGTAGTAATATCAGATGGGAATGTGTGTGTGTGTGTTATTTTATGTGTGTGTGTGTTAATATATTTCATTCCTCAGCTAGAGCTCTGAGATCAACCACTGGTGAGATTTTTGCGTGTCCCCCCCCCCCCCCCCCCCTTCACACACACACACACACACACCATTTAGGTGGATCGGTGGCCTAGAGGTAACGCGCCTGTCTAGAAAGCGAAAAGTCCGGGTCTGAAGTGTGCGGCGGTTCGTACCCCGTTTGGACCGGAAACTTTTCCCCCATCCATTAGACCATGAGTGGTGGTCTGGGCGCTAGTCTTTCGGATGAGACGATAAACCGAGGTCTCGTGTGTTACACGTAATTATTTAGTGCATGTAAAAGAACCCACGGCAACAAGAGAGTTGTCCCTGGCAAAATTCTTAGAAAAAAGCCACTCTGATAGGGAAACAAATACAGTTGCAGACAGGAAAAAGAAAAAAAAATGGGTGGCGCTGCTCTTGTGGTGACGCGCTCTCCCCGGGGAGAGCAGCCCGAATTTCACGGAGAGAAATCTGCCATGACTTAAAGTGGTATGAAATGAAATCTGAGCGCTTTGATTTGTTGCTTTACAAGATTCAGCGCTATATAAATTCCATACATTATTATTATTATTATTATTATTATTATTACATTCCCACTTCAGGGATGGTGTCTGAACATGACACTTGTGTGCATAGGTTTTTTTAAAATATAATTTTGTCACCCATTCATATCGGCACAAAATTGCCTACTCTTCCAAATGGTGGAACAGGATTTTGATGTGTGCATAAGGTGTTCAGCTTGTGGTGCCTCAGTTATAGTGTCATCTGAAAGACTTTGATATTCAGTTTGGTTTTGTCAAACCGGGAAGAAAGGGCAAGGCCATGAATGAACTCCAAATCTCACTGTGTATTTGTTAGGCATGTGAACATTGAAGCTGTCCTACCACCTTCTTGTATAATGTGTGTCTGTGTGTGTGTGTCTGTGTGTGTGTGCATGCTCACGTAACCTGTCCAGAAGAAAGAAACCTATACACAATTTTGGTCTCATTTTCTTTCATGCCATTCTGTTTTTTACAGACATTGCAAAGAGAGTTCAAGAATTCAAATTCAAAGCACTTTTGCCTCAAATTGAGAAAACAGTGTACAAACATTTGCATATGTGCGTGTGTAATACATCAATTAAAAAGCATTGAAAAAAGCTCAGCATCTTTGTTGTGTGGTTATGTTGTACAGTATGGGTGAGATTCTGTCTCTCTTTGTCAATAGTTAAGCATGATCTGCTAAAGACATCAACAACAAAAAAATACTCCTATCTTTGACTCCTGTCTTGTCATAGTACATAATTATATATACAAGATGAAAGCAGTTGCGGTGTGTTCTCTGCTGTAAAGCCATGTAGCCAAGTGGAGGCAGTGGTATTGGTCTTGATGAAGGGAGAGGAATGTGCTGCCCTCAGCATACAACAGCATTTCCCAGCGTTCAGTGGTCTATGCTGCCCAAACCTTATAAGGATCTTTCAAGCATCTTTCTTTCAAAAAGTAAAAGACAATAATCATTAAAATCTTCATGTATGTGACAGGGAGATAGTCGTCTTGCAGGAAAGGGGTGGCACTGTGCGTTTTTCTGTGCATGCTGTCAACATTTAGAGTGGATGCTTCTGTTGAATACATGAAGCTCCATTCCAGGGATGGGGGTCACACTTGCAATATGGAGGAATGAGTGCGTTTGCATAATTACACACATACGCACCGTACACATGGGCACACAATCTTAGGCCCTTGAGACTGCATAATTACACACACATGCACGCACGCACATACACACACACGCACATACACACACACGCACATACACACACATGCACACACACAGACTCACTCTTCACTTAATCACTCACTCACACATTAAGGGTGGTTTAAGATGGAGCTGAACAGAGTGCTCGGGAAGGGAACATGGTTTGTACCTTTTTTGCCCCTGCCTTTTAAAAATTTTTTCTTTCTTTTTTTTATATATAGCTGACCATCTGCCCAGATGACTAGTGGTGACTAGAAATCATAACTAGTTATCATCTTTTGTAGACACAGGCGGTGCAAATGGATTTGGGCATGCACACACTCGCACACGTGCGCGGACACACACACACAAACACATTCATAAGCTCACAAGATGAATACATTTCGTTTTTTAGGGTACATATGTATACTACACTGAAGTCAACTTTATTTCTTTGGATGTATTTTGGTCAACGATCCACACGGTTGTTTATGTGACAACACGCACACTGTGCAGGAAGCTTGCCTTGCGTTTGTCAAGGGTGGTCAATATTGGTGGCTTTTGTTTGTATTGGTTTTTTCTTCTTCTTCTTGTCTTGATGTTTCTCTTTTTTGCTTTAATAATCGTGTCTTTTTCTTTGTTACATGTTTGCCAAATGAATTTTGGTGTGATTTTGTTTACACACTCAACTTTACATGCCATGTTTAGGTCTTGTTCTGTTTTGAAAAAAAACTGTGTATGCCATGACTCGAGATGTGAAAATACTGTTCCTGATAGTACCAGATGATCTGCCCATCTCAAAGAGTACAAACATTATGAACAGAAAAAGATATTTACTTCCTTTATCATCAACATTTATTACCTCTTATGGATAGTATTACCCTTGCCTCAATGAATTGTCAGGGGTTGGGAAATGTGTACAAACAAGAGATGTGTTCCATTATTTGAAACAGAAAAAATTTTCAATATATTGTCTTCAAGACACACATTTTGATAAAAAGTTAGAAAAATATGTAAGCTTGGAATGGAGATATAAATGGTTTTTTTTGCTTCTTATAAATCAAATTGTAGAGGGGTTGCTATTTTTTTCAACAATTTTGAATTTAAGATACAGAATATAAGTAGGGATCCAAAGGGTAACTTCATAATAGTAAAATGTTCAACAACGGATAAGGATTTCCTTTTAGTTAATGTATATGGGCTAAATAGAGACAGCCCACAGCTTTATTTCACTCTAAAAGAGACAATTAAGTCGTATAAGATAAATAATATAACTGCCTTCCGCGACTGGAATATCGCACTTGACCCTAATCTAGACTGTAATAACTATACACAAATTAACAATCCCAGAGCTAGAAAAGCACTTGAAATTTTTTACAGAGGAACTGGCTCTATCTGATATATGGAGAGAGTGTAATCCAGAGTATAGGAGATATACATGGCGAAAAGCAACACCACTGAAGCAAGGTCGCCTTGACTTCTTTCTATTGTCGGAATACCTTATTTGGTTTGCGTTGGGCGTGGTGTGCTGGGAGAGAGAGAGAGAGAGAGCTCAGAACTCACAAATTTAATGTATCTCAGCCTTAGGCCATATTACATGGGGAGAGAGAGAGAGAGAGAGAGAGAGAGTGCAGTTGGTTACGGGAAATGTATTCAGGCATGTTAGGTTGCTATGCCTTTCCTGTGTTGTGAATGCTTTTTCACTTTTCATGTCCATGGTTTGTGCTCTTTCATTTTGGAGCGAATTTGTGTGTGAGTATTTTTCACACGCCCACATCCCTAAGTTGTGATTTTGTTAAATTTCATGTACCCCTTGGGGTTTTTTCTTGAAATAAAATCTTGAATCTTGAATCTTGAAAACACAGATAGACTCTATACACCCGGATATCATTCTGACCACTCACTGATAACCTTACTCTACATTTGAGAAAAGAAAAAATAAGAAAAGTTTTTGGAAGTTCAACTCTTCTCTTCTTAGAGAGAGTCACTATGTAGAAGAAATAAACAGAGAAATTTCTACTGTGATCAAAGAGTATGCTGACAAAAAATATGACAAATCAGTAATAGACGAAATTCCCAAAGCTGAAGTACAGCTATTAGTCTCAGATAAAGTCTTTTTAGACTTTCTGCTGATGAAAATTAGAGCTAAACCAATAGGATATGTGTTATAGTGTGCACTTTGGGCACTATAATGTTTGCACTACAACCCCCCTTTCCTTACCCTCTCCCCCCCCCCCCCCCCCCCCCCCCCCTTTCTTCTAAAAAGAACTGTTCAACTTGGTTAGACTTCATGATTTGCTTAGTTCAGCAATTCCAAAGACAGAGTTAGGTTTCTTTGACCACCTAACAGTGTTACAGTGTTGTGTCCAAACAAACAACTTCTCAATCTGTTTGGATGCCCATGGTTGTGGGCTGAGGATTCTTTTAATCCACTTGAGACTTTAGCTAGGGAGGCCCATTGGGGTCTGTGTTGGCAACCCTTTTCTTCCTTTTGGTGTCCAGCATGTCTCCATCAGTGAGTTTGGAGCATTGGCAACCAATCCATATGTGAATTGTCACTTCTCTTAGCTTAGGTGTCCTTGAGTGTCTCAGTGGACTGGGAAGCCTGGTGAACAAGTGAAGCCTAGGTACTGTGGCACCATCCCTGACCTGAAGTGTCCAACATGTCTCCCTGAGCTAGAAGACTTGGCAACTTAAGTGTGATGGTATAGGTAAGTGGTATTACACATAGACCTATAGTCCTAGAGCTTTCTTATTAACAGTCCCTTTGTCGGCTACATCAGAGTCCTCTCTATTCATGGCCTGAGGCATTGTTGTGCAGTTGAATACCCTTGCCCACCAGGGACAGTATGTGGTAAACACCTAGAGCTTACTACAGCTGGTCTTATTCAACAGAATTGAGGGGCCTCTTACCTGCTGCATAGCATCCCTCTTTTCCTCTCTCTATTACTCCCCCCCCCCCCCCCCCTTTCCTCTAGCAAATCAGCAGATTTGTCTTGGTGTCAGATTATTAATTGTAAGTTTGTTGTGTGGTAAGGATTGGCTAGTGTCAGCTCCTGGAATTATTCATTGGTCAGCAGAAATCAGGAGTTTGGTAGGGCCAATAGTGTGAAGAGGATGAGAGTAAGAGATGAGCCATTCAATCCAACAACAGTAGTGAATGATGCAAATGGAGAGAGGCACTGCACAAAGAAGAGGAAATTCTGAAACGATGGGAAGACTATTTTAAAGATCTTTTAAACCCATCTGGAGTACAAGCTTCCAGCTCTCAGTTCTCACCACGCTATAAAGACCAGTTAGAGCCCCAAATCCTTGAAGCTGAAACAAGAAAAGCAATTAAGACCATCCCAAAGGACAAAGCGGCAGGCAATGACGGTATAAACAACTGAAGCCATCCTTGAATGAGGAGAAATGGGAGTTAAGTGGCTCACCATCATCTTCCAGAAAGCATGGGAAGAGACGAAAGTACCAATGGACTGGCAAAATGCAATAGTGGTGCCAATTTGGAAGAAGAAGGGCAGCAAAGAGAGACTGCAGCACCTACAAGGCATTTCACTTCTCAGCCATGTAGGGAAAATTTATGCAAAGATTCTGGAACAGCACACAAGAGCCAAAGCAGAACACCTACTGAGCAATGCCCAGTTTGGCTTTCGGAAAGGAAGAGGGTGCACAGATGCCATTTTCGCACTCGGACAGCTGTGTGAAAGAGCCATCAAATACAACCAAGACCTGCATACAGTATTCGTTGATCAAGAAAAAGCTTTCAACAGAGTCAACAGAGACAAGCTCTGGAAGATCCTGGAGCAGTACGACGTGAAGGGGCAGTTGCTTGATAACATCAGAGTAATCTATGCCAACAGTATGAGCGCAGTCCGAACAGCCAGTGGAACATCTGACTGGTTCCCGGTTACATCAGGGGTCAGGCAAAGCTTCGTACTCTCTCCCCTTCTCTTCGTGATCTACATGGACCAGATTACAAAGGAAGCCAACCCAGATCTTGAGGCCCTGAACGAACTATTATTTGCTGACGACCAGTCCTTGATGAATCAGAACAAAGCAGCTCTTCAAGAACACACAGACCAACTCAACACAAGCTGTGAGAGGTATGACATGAAGATCAGTATCACCAAAACAGAAGTTATGTCTGTCAGCAGAAATCCAGGAAAGCTGGACATCAACATCAACGGCACCCAGCTGAAACAGACCAAAGAATTTAAATACCTTGGCAGCCTCTTCACTGAAGATGGAAAATTGGACAGAGAGATAGAAACAAAATGCCAGAAAGCAACGCAGTCAGTTACCAACTCGCCCCCCTTCTAAAACATTCCAGCATCCCAATGAGCACCAAGGCAAAACTCATCAACGCCATCTTCGTTCCAACACTCACATACCAGTGTCAGACATGGGCCCTAACAAAAGCCTTAGAGAGAAAATTGGTCACATGTGAAATGGGCTGCCTGAGAAAAGCTGTCAACAAGACCAGACGCGACAAGATCAAGAATGAGGTGATCAGAGACATGGTCCACTAACAACAATTCTCCACCATTTTGAACAAGAAAGGATCAGGTGGTTTGGTCACCTCACTAGAATGCCTCCCAACCAACCAGCCCTATGGGGCATACACCACCAAACACAATGTCTGGAAAGCCAGAGGTAGACCAAGGAGACGATGGAGCGACTCCGTGGCTGACACCCTTCCAGCCCATGACCTGTCACTACATCAAGCCTCCCGCCTTGCTGCAGACAGACGTCTGTGTCTCCTGAGACGCCAAAGGGCACCAGCAGCAGATAAAGAAAGAAAGAAGAATGTTCTTCCCCACCCTACCTGAACAACTAAGTTAAAAGGGGCTGTCAGGCATTTTCAGTACTTCTAACCTTCCACTGAACCAGCATCTTCCAAGGCAACAGAACACAACTGAGTGGACTGTAAGTACATAATATTATTTTCTAACTTGTTGATTTGGCCATTTCGATCTGGGTATCCTACCCTGCAGCTAAGATTTTGCTTGGTATTGGTAGGCTGCTGCCCTTTTAGGAGTGTGGCAAGCACTGGAAATATAAGCGGAATTAAAAGTAAATTAGGACTACTGTTTTCACAGATTGTAGGACATGAAGTTGGTATAATTTTCTGGATTTGATGGAGAAAACATAGGACTTGAATAGACTGGGGTTCTCCACTTTCAGCCTATGTAGACTAGGAAAGCTCCAAATTTAAAGTAAGTTGTAGATTTCAGGCTAAAGGCAATCTAGCTAAAGATTTCTTGGAATTTTTATTAATTGATATAAGAAGTCTTGTTATTAAGGAAAGAGTGTTGCAGTTGTTGTTGTTCTTTTATTATCAATGTTATGGAATTGAATTAGCCAATTGGAGGGATAATATAGTTAAGGCATCACTCATAAGCCTGTACTAGCTGAATTTAGTATTGGTTACATTTTGCGACTGGTACAGTGAGAGTGTGTGTTGTTGTTTTACATATTAAAGTTGACTAGAGTCATGAGACTTATTATTGGACATTCATGTCAGAAGTGGAATTTTATGACTAAGTAATTATTTGATGTATTGATTATGTTGAGATGAAGTTTGTGAATTACATGAATCAAAATAACGTGGATTTGGTAACAGAGCTATTGGGATGGTAATCGGAAAAAGTCAGGGGAAAAAAAGTCAGGGGAAAAAAAGTCACAGGAAAAAAGTCACAGGAAAAAAAGTCACAGAAAAAAGTCACAGGAAAAAAAGTCACAATGGTAGGGATGTCCAATGCAGGGGATGCTTTTTTCATCTTTCACAGTCAACATGGCGGAAGATCCAGGAGTTGGGTCTAGCACCCAGGTACCACGCTGGCCAAGAGTTTCAATTGTTTTGTGGGATGATGGACGGTTTGGCCTTCCTTCCTCTGAATGATGTTCAAGAGGGTATGGCCTTTCTGAGGAACAATCTGCCCCAAGACCCACCTGAAGTGGAAGACCTCCTCAATTACTTTGACCAACATACGTTTCTGGACACTACCGCCCGATTCAACAGCAACCTGCAGGAGATGGAGCGACAGCTGCACCTGGCAGAATGCGCGGAATTCCACCCCTGGTTGCCCCTGCAATTTGGAACGTCCACAATGCAACCACTGACAACAACATATGGAAGGATGGAACAACAAATTCAGGAACCTTGTTGGACACTACCGTCCTTCCATATGGCGAACAATAGAGTGGTTTCAGAAAGAAGGGGCCACTGTCTGCACAATCATGCTGCAAGATGCTGTAGGCAATCCACCAGCCAAGCAAGTCCAGCCATGATAGTGCATCTGCAGATGCAGGAGCGACTGCGAAATCTCTGTATCGAATGTCGGGATGGGAGGAAGTCTGTCAAGGAACTTCTTTGAGGAGTTAGCTGGAATATCAGGCTGAACAGAGCTGTGTGAGGTACTCTCTTCTACAACAAAAAGTGTGTGTGTGTGTGTGTGTGAGAGAGAGAGAGAGAGAGAGAGAGAGAGAGAGAGAGAGAGAGAGGAGAGAGAGAGAGAGAGAGAGAGACCTAACCTTAATTGATGCATATGAATGGGTCTGCATATAGCTAGAGGAGCTAGACTGCTATTGTTGCAGTGTTAAAAATCTTTTAGTGATTGTCTGGAATCTATGACATTTGGCTTTTATCCTGCTCAGATGAAATAAATAGTTGTTGACTTGAACTTGATTTGACTTGGCTGATTGTGACTTTTTTCCTGTGACTTTTTTTCCTACTCAATTTTGTGACTTTTATTCTGTGACTTTTTTCCCCTAAATTCATTGGGATAGACTGCTATGGCAAGTTGAATTGATATAAGAGTTGACTGCTAAAACAAAAAGAACTGAAGACTTGAAGGTTATACTGAATGCAGTATAGGACTAGGCCTAACTAGGCCCTGTGGTAATTGCTCATTCTAAAAATAGGCAGTCTTGACATGTGACTTGGTGTATGGTTAGTCATTTGTGTCAAAAGTGGTTAATTTGTATGTGGTTTTGGACACTAGATTGTGTCTGCTTGCTTGCTCTCTCTCTCTCTCTCTCTCTCTCTCTCTCTCTCTCTCTCTCTCTCTCTCTCTCTGCTACAATATCCATGGGGTAGATAGGGGCCAATGTTGTGAAAGATCTTAGTAGAGACTAAGTTCTGTAGACATTATTAGGATAATGTCATTTGAGAGTATTGAGGAAAGGATTTTCCTAGTTATTTTGTAGTCTTTGGTTGTGTGATTTACAACTGTATACTCTCTATTGGTTCCCTAGGATTAACTTGGTGTTTTGGTATGAGTGATGAAAGGAATTGGGGTTTCTTACATTGGGCTAGATGACAATGTTGCTATTTACTGTTGTGTGCCTTTCATGTACCTGGTTAAATATGGATAGAGTAGTGACCTGAATTTTATTTGTGTTTCAGGTGTGTTTTTCTTTATATTAATAATAATAATAATAATAATGTATGGAATTTATATAGCGCTGAATCTTGTAAAGCAACAAATCAAAGCGCTCAGATTTTATTTCATACCACTTTAAGTCACGGCAGATTTCTCCCCGGAAATTTGAGCTGCTTACCACGGTAGAGCGGAGAAGCGTCGCACACATTAAGCGCTGACACACTTTCAACCTTTTTTTTTTTTCTGCAGTGTATTTGTTTCCCATCAGAGTGGCTTTTTTCTAAGAATTTGCGAGGGACACTCTCTTGTTGCCTGTGGGTTTTTTTACGTGGTAAATAATTACGTGTAACACAAGGAACCACGGTTTATCGTCTCATCGAAAGATAGCGCCTGACCACCAGTCATGTCTAATGGATGGGAAAATTTCCGGTCAACGGGTACGAACGCCGCACACTTCAGACCCGGACTTTTCGCTCTAACAGCGCGTTTACTCTAGACACGATCACCAATTTTAGCAAATAAAAAATCTGCAAACTACTGCACTGCCTTGATTGAACAGGGGTTATATTGCTGAGAGAACAACATGATTGACCTTGGCAATATATAATGATTTTACAGAAGCATAGGAGTTTATACAGCGCTATCTTGCAAAAAACAAATGCAATGATGATGAAAAAACCCACAGGAAAATGAAAATAGTTACTAAACGATATTGAACAACAGAAAAGCTAGAACATTAAAGAGACAATGAAATCACAGTTTAGAGAAAAAATAAAGAATTGGAAGAAATACCTAAAAAGAGAATGGAGGGGGTGTTGAGATCCAAAGCACATGGATTGCTGATGGTGAAAAGATATCCAAATATTTCTGTAATCTAGAAAAAAGAAATTTCATCAGTAAAGGCATGTCAAAGCTATTAACCGAGAAAATGATACAGTTGTTGAAAGCCAGAAAGATATTGAAAAAGAAGTTACAGCTTTGTATGAGAGTCTCTACAGAAAGAGAAACATTGAACCATGTGAGATTGAACAGGTGGTTAAAAACCTACCCCAAATACAAGATGAAGAACAACAGCAGTTAGGTGGTAAGTAGTAGTATGTTCTTTCGAGCCAGAAGGCCCATAGAGCTGGAGCTTATCCCGGTTTCTGTAGCGTTAAGCGAACTGATAGTTTTTCACCACCCCTGTGACAGGACGCTAGTCTGTCGCCAGATACTTCCCCAGCAGAGCTGGTACCCACTTGTTCACCTGGGTGGAGTGAGGAAAATAGGAGTAAAGTGTCTTTCCCAAGGACACAACACCAAGCGGGGATCGAACCCGCGGTTAGGTGGTAAAATAACTATTAAAGAAGCAGGATGTGCGCTAAGAAATATGAAAAATGGGAAAAGCCCAGGAACAGATGGCTTCACAGTAGAATTTTTCAAGTTTTTTTTAAAAAAGAAATACGCCATTTCATAGTAAGAGCACTTAATGAAAGTTACCAGGATGGTGAACTATCTGCTACACAGAAGGAAGGTCTGATTATCTGTCTCCCAAAAGGGAACAAACCTAGAGAAGACATTAAAAACTGGCGTCCAATAACCCTTCTTAATGTAGTTTATAAAATAGGTTCTGCATGTATTGCAAACCCCATTAAAAGAATTCTGCCTAAACGTATCAGCAAAGATCAGTCAGGTTTTATGCCAAATAGATACAGTGGTAATAATATTAGATTAATATATGACCTGATTAACTATCTGAATTGTAAAAAAATCACCCTGGGTTATTACTTAGTGTCGACTTTGAAAAAGCATTCGACTCCTTAAGCTGGGATTTTATGTTCAAAGTCATGAAAGCATATGGTTTTGGAGACAGTGTCTATCAATGGGTCAAAACATTCTGTACAAATGTAAAATCAACAGTCCTCGTAAATGGTAACAGTTCAAAATGGTTTAGAATTGAAAGAGGGTGCAGGCAGGGTGATCCAATATTGCCCTACTTATTTATTCTTAGTGCCGAGATTTTGGCTATAATGATTAAAGAAGATACATCAATTAAAGGAATAAGCATTGGAGAGACAGAACATAAAATTTCCCAATATGCAGATGGCACTCAATGTTAAACATAGGAGATAAAATATCATTTGAACATTCTATTCATATTCTAGAGATGTTTGGAAAAATCTGAGGTCTTATCATGAATAGTGACAAAAGTTAAGTTATATGCCTTGGTAATAAAAAAAAAAAGAATCAAGTAGTGTGTTCTCTCCCCACCTAAAAATGACGTGGAATTCCCCCAAATTCTAGGAATCTGGTTTATGCCAAATCTAAAGGACTGTGAAAATATGAACTATAATGATACATTTTCTTAAATTAATATGCTATTTAAAGTTTGGTTACAAAGAGTTATTACTCCACTTGGCAGAATTTCCATTTTCAAGTCTCTTATCTTGTCAAAACTTATTCACCTGTGGATGTTATTACCAGATCCACCTGACCATTTCATAACATGTCTACAAAAGCTATGATTTCCAGTTTGTTTGGAACAATAAACAAAATAGAACAGGTAGAAAGACGGCTATTAAACACGTTTCTCAAGGAGGGATTAGCATACCTGATATAAGAAAATATATTTATGCGCTGAAACTTACATGGATAAGAAAAATTAGAAGTGTAAATCACAAATGGATAAGTATTGCAGAAAAAACATCCACTTCTCATGAACTTAGAAAGCTATGGATCAAATATTACAGCAACATTTTCGAACATCAATCCTTTTTGGACACATACGTTTAAAGCTTATATATTTTTCTCTGGTTGCATTAGTCCCTCAAATGCACGAGAAATGCTCTCTGAACCATTTTTTTTTACAATGAAAATATAACAGTAGGTAATACAGTAATAAAACACATGTATTTAATACAGAAAGGTATATATTCTATTAAACACTTTCTCAATGAAAAAGGTAACTTTATCAATTACAAAGATTTCAGTTCAAGCTGTGGCAGGCCTATTGACTTTCTTACTTTTCATGGGTGGATTTCCTCAATGAAACAGTACATAAGGAAAGCTGGAATACAAATAAGTGCCAACATAAGTAATAATCAAGAGACACCCACAGTACTTCGGATCATTGATAGTGTAAATAAGGGCACAAAAAAGTATTATGGATATCTGGTAAAAAACAAACAACTTCCAAACTGTTGCACAAAGTGGACAGAAAAACTACATGAACATTTCCATTGGAAAGATATATTTGTAAAAGTACATAAAATTAAAGATGTAAAACTAAAATGGCTGCAGATGAGAATAATTCACGGCATCATTGCTACAAACATGGTGTTGAATGCTATGGGTTTAGTGAACACAGCATTTTGTACTTTGTGTAATGAGACCAGAGACTCGATAGAACACTTTTTATGGGACTGTAAATATATTAGAAATTTGTGGACAAGTTTAGAAAATGTTATTAAAGAACGATGCACAGATGTCTGTAACATAACATTTTCCCATAATTTAGTCATTTTTGGGGTAGACCAACACATAAAAACAGATAAGACCTTTGATTTGATCATGCTGCTTGCAAAGCATCTACAGATGCAAAATTGATAGACAAGTACCAACACTTTCTGTTTTTCAGGCACAACTACACAATAGATTTAAAACAGAGCAGTATAATGCAAGAATTGCAAATAACCTTATGAAATTTGAAATAGAATGGAATCACCACAAATCATTGGGTTTTTTGTCACATAAAGGATGAATAAAACATCAGAAGACACACAGCTTCCGACAACAACAAAAAAATCCCATCAAGCCCTCCTGTAATGGGGGAGGGAGGAATGGCAACTGACAAACTGTGATTTTCTTCAGATGGCATGTAAATTGTGTACTGTATAAAAGGCCGTTCTGTATGTATGTATGTATGTATGTATGTACGTATGTATATTTGTATGTGTGTATGTATGTATGCATGTATGCAGAATGCTGTATACACGCTATTTCTTTATGTACAATATTGAAGTGCATTCATGAACATGCGACTATTACTAGTGAACGTTTATTGATATTGATAATGCTTGTCACGCATATATGTATTTGTAACAACAAAAGGAATTTAAAAATATTTAAAGATAAAAACATTTAGAGTGGAAACATTTGTTTAGTCTGTTCACTGAGGCTGCTGCAGTGTGACTGTGTCCCCTGCTCTGATCATTGGCTGAACCTTTCAGTGTCATAGGGTTCAGATTTTTGTATCAAATCATATCATATTCTTTTATTTCCAGGATAATGAATAAGTACTTACATGCTTTTCTTGCTTTTTTTTAACGTCCAGTCCTCGGCCTTAGAGATTATAGACTTCATAATATGTGAAAGGGTAGGCAGCACAGTGGTTAGAGAATCATACTGATGACCTGAGCAGTGGGAGAAGACGTAGCCAGTGCAGTGGTTTGAGTATCACACTGATGACCTGATGGTAATCTAAGGGTGTTGGTTCAAGTCTCATTTGACCTGTGTATTTGAGGCAATTTCCCCTGGAGTTAACAGTATTTCTGACTCCATTTCCCTACAATTACTTATAATGAAACTGAAAACTGACAGACACTTTAACTGAGTGGTTAAGACCATTCAACTTCAATCCCAGGGGTGGGTCTATGAAGTCATGGGTTTGAATACTCGGCAGCATCTGGTGAATTAAGTGTGGGGATTTTTACAATTTCCCATGTCAACTTCCAAGTGCAGACCTGCTAGTGCCTTAATTTTCTTCATGTGTTTGTACACATGCAGATCAAATATACATATTAAAGATCCCATAATTCATGTCAGCGTTTGATGAGTTGCCGAAACATGAACATACCCAATCTATATCATTTATAAAGGCGCACTTCCGCTACCTTCATGGTGGGCTAAAGTGGTTGCATTTGGAAAATCTCACCATTGGTGAACCTCAGATCAGAAACAATGACATTCCTCCCATTTAAAAAAAAAAATTACAAAGCACATTTTTGCTAATGACTAGCTTCTGACCCACAAGTCATGTGAATTTGCACAAATTTCTTAGGTTTAAATTTTTCAAAAACTCCCTGCTAACACTGTACACCCTCACTCTTTTTTTTCTTCTCCTTTTTGTTTTGTTTCTTTGTTTTTATGGTCTGCTAACCTCCCAACCACGATAATTATACATGCAATTTTTTTTAAAGTAGATAATTATACATGCAGGGAATCATCAGATGAGAGAAACCTTCACCAGAGCAGTGGGACTGCCGCCTGGCTGGGTGAGTGGACAGTCCTGGAGCCGGTTGCTTTCCAACACCACAGTCTCTAAATGGGATAGTCCTGCCTTCATCATCATCATCATCATCATCAGTCCCATGACCTTGGCGGTCGTGGAGGAGACTCGAAAGACGATGCCGTGGTAAGCCTCCTCCATCCATCTCGGTCCTTGCTCTGCGCTAGTGCCGAGTCATTCATCCTGGTCCATTCTCTGATGTTGTCCATCCATGACTTGTTCTGTCTTCCCCTCTTTCTGCCACCTTCGAGTGTTCCTGCAGTACTGTTTTTGGCAGAGTGTTGTGGCGGGTGACGTGGCCGAACCATGTCAGCCTTTTCTTCTTGACGATGGTGAGAAGGGGTTCCTGTGGACCTGCAGCCGTGTTATTTGACTCTTGACAAATTCATAGGTCTTTCGTTCTCTCCAGGATATGCCCAGCAGTTTTCTATGGCATTTTGGCTTTGCTGTTTCAGCAGTCATGTCCAGGTTTCACTTCGGTACAGCAGGATAGTCTGAATTAGGGCTTTGTAGAGCTTTAGTTTGATTGGGAAACTGATCTCTTTACTTTTCCATATGGTGGTGAGTTTTGTCATGGAAGATGTTGCCATGGCTAGTCTGACTTTGATTTCTGTCGTCGATCGCCCGTCCTTTGTGAGTGTAGCGCCAAGGTATTTAAAAGTGTCTACCTCCTCCAGTTGCTGGCCGTTCATGTAAATTTTAGCAGTGGCGTTGCTGTGCTGTTCACAAGTACTTTACTTTTCTCCGAGCTCACCTCCATCCCATATGCTCCAGCTCTGTTCTCAAGTCTGGTCTAAGATCTTGCAGCTCTGTGTTACTTCCGCCCATGAGGTCAATGTCATCAGCAAACCGCAAGTTGTTGAGGGGTCTGCCGCCAATGGAGATGGTAGAGTGGAAGTCATGGAGGGTCTCTCTCATAATGTTTTCCAAGAACAGATTAAACAGGACTGGAAATAACAAGCATCCTTGTCGGACCCCAACTGTGGTTTTGAAGTAGTCTCCGACCTGATTATTCAGAAGGACTGCACTGCTTGCGGTGTTGTATAGTGCTTGAATGGTTTGCACTAGTCCTTCTTCAATGCCAAACATTCTGAGGACCTGCCACAGGCCTTCGTGCCATACTCTGTCGAAAGCCTTCTTGAAGTCGATGAAGTTGTGGAACAGGTCTCTCTGATGTTGTAGATGTTTTTCCATCAGGATGTGGCAGTTAAAAATCTGTTCGATTGTGCTCCTGCCTGCCCTGAACCCAGCTTGTTCCTCTGCAAGGTGTTCTTCTGCCTCCTTCTTGAGCGATTCAAAATAACTTTAAGCATGATCTTGCTGGCGTGGCTGATGAGGCTGATTGTTCTATAGTTTTGGCATTGGCGTAAATTCCCCTTCTTGGGCAGGGGTATGGTGAGTGATTGTGTCCATTCTGTTGGCCACTGTTTTGTCTCCCAAATCTTCTGACAGATAGCTGTAACATGTGTGATGACTGTTTCGCCACCATGCTTGAGCAGCTCTGCTGGTATGTTGTCTGCTCCTGGGGACTTTCCTACTGGTAAACTGCGGATGGCTTCTTCTTCTTCTTCTCTCAGTATAGGTAATGGCGAGGTTTACTCTTAATGTTGCTGCTTCCCCTTCTATTATACTCTTGTCAGGTTGGATTGGGTAGTTGTATAGTTCTTGACAATACTCAGACTACCTGTTCAATGCAGCTGACCTTTCTGTGAGGAGGTTTCCGGAGCTGTCTTCAATGACTGATGATTTGGTTTGAAGTGGTTTTGTGCCTTCACTGGGGCCATAATATATTCTAGGACAACAATGCAGCCAAGGACCACAGTCCTTAAATGGCAAATCTTCCGCTGGGGTGTAAATTATTTCTTTTTTTTTCTGAGGATGATGAAATACGCACTCATGTGCTTTTGTTTTACCACTAGTCCCCGTGTACATGCAGTTTTGTAAATTTTGTCATCCATTCCCACCTGCACAAATTGCCTTCTCTTCCCAAAGGCGGAGCAGATTTTAAGGTGGTGCAAGATGTTCTACGTGCACACTGGATCTTGGTTTATAGTCTCATCGGAAGGATGTGGGGGGGATGTGGAGTCGGCACTGATGTTAACTCCAAGGGGGAAAACCCTTGAAGGGGTGTCTCTGTGGTGGCTCGAACCCGGACGTCAGATGACAACAGGCAACGATGCTCTGACCACCAGGATATTGCAAATATATCAAACAGAGTACAGTAACACTAGCTATCCTCAAATGATGATCATTAATTTTTCCAGCTTTTTCAAGACTACCTGGCATCAGTCTGGGTCTTCAACTCCCAAACAATCACACCATGCATTTTTAAAAAAAATACCTTACAAAATGTGTTAAAATGAAGACTTTTTTGGTTTGCTGGCACCCCCTGAAGCTAAAGCTTGGTGGTTAAAGTGTTGTGCTTGCTATTTGATGGCCTGGGTTCGAGCTATTAATGAGATAATTGTTCAAGGGGATTTTTTCCCTGGAGCTAACATCAATACCGACTCCTCTTCCTCCCCCCCCCCCCCCCTCCAAAAATCCTTTGTATGAGACTATAAACTTGGGCCCCATGTGCAAACACTCACAAAACAACTTGCACAACCGTTCCATCTTTCAGAAGAGCAGGCCAAGTCAAGTCAAGTCAAGTCAAGTCAAAAACACTTTAATCATCCCATGAAGGGCAATTACAATACTGACAGGCAGATTGATACTCATCAAATATATCAAAGACACAAAAGCTATATTTCACATTGGTTTTCAAATAAAATGTCACGACACAACACACAACAACACACACACACGCGCGCATGCGACAAACATCAATTGTGAACACAATTTTAAAACCCATTGACTAGAAGACATAAAAACTTATTTTTACGCACGCATATACGCAGCACGTACACACGCACGTACGTGTGAGTGCGAACACGCCCACGCACACCATACACCAATATATGAATTCAATGTTTTAAGACAGTTGACTAGAACACAGACTTATTTCACACGACCACGCACCCACACACACAATTATGTATTGACTACACTCGTAACATTTGTGCTTGTGGGAACGAAAGACAAAATTTACAAAATTGCAAGCACACCAGGATTTGATGTAAAAAAAACAACAACAACAAACAATCCCTAATGAGTGCTTATCCCATTATTCTCGAAATAAAAAAATTAATAAATGAAATGAATAAATATAGTTGGTGTGTGGCCTACTTGCCCGTACAACACTATAGGGAGTAAAGTCGAGGTAGTTTGTTATTTTCCAAACTGTACATTTGTGATAATATAACAAAAAAAATAGTAAAGTGGGTAAGGGGGGGGGGGGGGGGGTGGCCTCAGGGCATGGTTCCCCAAGAGCACAACGTGTGCTGCTTTCTTTCTAACCATCAATCGTCTGCCACTGCTTTCCTGTGGAAATGAAATCAATAGCTGGCCTGAGGGACATGCATGTTCATTAACTGCCTGTTCCTGAAAAGAAATGTTCTGTAGATATACCCTAATGTTCTGTCAGAGTGATACTCGGGCAGACAGATAGACAGATTCTCTCTCTCTCTCTCTCTCTCTCTCTCTCTCTCTCCAACCCCAGGGTCTATGCCCAATGTGATCTACAAGCTCTTAATGACATCATTTGTGACTAAAAGGTAAAGGTGTCACATAACCTATAAGTTCGAGGGGGAGCGAGGTGTCAGAGACTTCAACTTCTCAAAGGGCCAGCATATTGAGGGCAACGCCCCTCCTCTCCCTCACTGCTTTACCTTCCCTGACCCTAAAGAGGCAGGTACCCATTTACAGCTGGGTGAACTGGGAGACTGTACTGAAACCAAGGCGTGCAAAGCTGCTGCTTAACCTTGGCTGAGGGAAAGGAGTATATCCGACCACTGAGCTATCCTGTCCCCATTAGTGACTGCTTGACCTACTTCATTCATGTGTGGCTTTGATTTTTGACTTTCCTCATTGTTCTTTGTTCCTTGTTTTCTCTCTCTCTCTCTCTCTCTCTCTCTCTCTCTCTCTCTCTCTCTCTCTCTCTCTCTCCTCTCTCTCTTCTCTCTCTCTCTCTCTCTCTCAACTACGGAAAATAAAACACTTTCTGTCTCTGCACGCAAGAAAAATATTTTTTTATTCATATATTCAGTCAAACATAGATTATGCTTCCACACTTTGGGATCTGGCAAGCAAAAACTTAACTAAATTTATTACCAGAGTCCACAAACGTGCTGTTAAACTTGTATTAGATAAGTCACTCTCGTTAACAGATGCTGACTATAGAGGCAATAACATCCTTCCATTAAAATCTAAACTACTGTTCAACAAAGGAATTCTAATGCATAACATTTTTCATGGCATTGTCCCACCATCACTAAGAAACATGTTTACAGTTAATGAATTTAGACACTCACACACTGTTGACCTTCCTTTGCCTAGAATTACTTTATTCAAAACAAGTCTTTCGTATTCTGGAAGCTGGCTCTGGAATAGACTTCCTGTCTTTTTAAAAACAGAAACAAACCATAAAAGATTCAAAACATTGTATCATGACTATTTAATGAAAAGTACAAACCTGGCATCATTTTCTCCCCAAATGTATTAACATCTACTTAGTGGTATGCAATTAAGTGGTATGCTTTGTTTAATTCTATTTTTCTGTTCGGTGGTATGTCAGTTTTCAAACTGTTAGTTTGTCTATTCATTTGGGTGACATGTGTGGAGAGGATTTGTTACCAGGACATTCCATCCAAATTGTGTTACATAGTTGTGCATTAGAGTTATTTTCACATAAAAATGTAATCTATGTTTGTTTGTTTGTTTGTTTTTGAAAACTCTCCCTCTTTGCCTCTGTCTGTCTGTCTGTCTGTCTGTCTGTCTGTCTCTCTCTCTCTCTCTCTCTCTCTCTCTCTCTCTCTCTTCTCTCTCTCTCTCTTCATGTGTGTATGTGTATTCATTTGCATTCTTTACTGTTGTTTTCTTGCAATTGTCTTTCTCTTCTTTTTTTCTTCCTTTTTTCTTTTTCTTCTTTTTTTCATGTTGAGGGCTGGATGAAAAAAAGTCTTTGTAACTTATTCTATTACCCTCGTAAAATAAAATTGCGTTTTGTGTGTGTGTGTGTGTGTGTGTGTGTGTGTGTGTGTGTGTGTGTGTGTGTGTGTCTCTCTCTCTCTCTCTCTCTCTCTCTCTCTCTCTCTCTCTCATTATCCCCCACTGTTTTTCATTATCATATCATTTTGATTTATTTGGAATTACCTTGAAAGATTGTTTGAAATCAAGGTGCATGTATACTGATTTAGTTGTTTTTAGTCATATCCTTTCTTCTCATTTCTTTTCTTAGCATTATAGTTGAATGTTATTATCGTAGTCTTTGGTGTGGACAAGGGCTGGATTTAAAAGAATGAACAGCTTGTCTGTAACCCTTGAAGAGAGCTCTCTTTCAGAAACTAGAGAACCACTTTTAGGGCATTTCCACACCTTACACAGTCGCATGTTATGCAGCCAGTGTCTGTGGCTCTCCCCTATTTCGCCAAGTTATTTCAAACACAAAGTATGCTGACATTTAAAAAAAAAAAAACCCAACATTTTTTTAATTGTGCTGACCTGTCAACTTTCCCAACCCAGTTTGTTTTGTACATGAGTAAATTTTCAAACAATCATGTGCCTCAAAGAATGACAAGAGGCAGTGCTGTATGACTGGTAAAGTTTTAACAGCAACAAGTGTTGCTCGTTGTTCTGGCTCCCCCTAAAGAATCAGTCATCAATCGTAGTTTACATTAACTGTGTTTTGTTGCAGCTGTGTGTTTGTGCCCAGTCCCCTCCCTACTCTACCCTTGTGAATGGGCTTGAAAACTTACCACAATAAACCATTGTCACTCTCTCTCTCTCTCTCTCTCTCTCTCTCTCTCTCTCTTAAACATTTTAAAAACAATTTTTAACAACATTTTCAAAAGTGAGGTATCTTCCTGTCCTCAGCAATTCCCCCCTCCCCAAAAAACAACCCAAAAACAAAAAAACCCCACAAGAAACACCCCAAAAACCTACCCCCCCTAAAATGGTGGCAGGGATGGCATGTGGTTTTCCAACTGACACAGCCTGTCAAACTGTTTTTTCCTCTTTTTCTCTTTTGTTGTTGTTGTTGTTGTTGTCAAACTGGTTGATCTAACTAACTGACTGCCTGCCTGACCCCCTACAACAACTCAAGTCCCAATCCAGAACAGCCAGGACAGCCCTCCTCTGGCTGGTGTTGTACCAAGTATTGGGCAGGCCTGACAGTAGATCTGAGAATAGGCCTGGCTGTCGCTGTAAAGCACATACTACACGCTATCAGGTGTAGCACGTTCTACACACTATTAGGTATAGCAATAAAAACCTAAAAAGACACAACAAAAGCCAAAAACAAAACAAACCAAATCCCCCCCCCCCCCCCCCCCAATTTTGTTTATTCACCAGCATGCAAATAAATAGATCCCATCCCGACCCTGATTCTGATCCAGGTCAGATAACTGGCGATTGTGCACTGTAATTGGTAGTGGGGTGTTAATTAAAGTGCCTGATGCTTCGTCCTTTCATCACCCCACTCCTGACACTGCACTGTACTGTCTGCCTTCCAGCTCTATAGTGGTCACAGGCTATGACTGGCATGGCACAGCTGTGAATTGCTATCAAGCTTGCTGTGAATTGATGAAAGTGTCCTTTCACAGTCACATGAAATACCATGACTAATATTATATATATATATATATATATATATATATATATATAGTAGAGAGAGAGAGAGAGAGAGAGAGAGAGAGAGAGAGAGAGAGAGAGAGAGAGAGAGAGAATGAACGAATGAATGAATCTTTATTTTTCAAGGGTAACAGAATAAGCATGCCCATACTTTTTTCCGGCCCTTGCCCTGATTAGGGACTATCAACAAAACAAAAGTAAAAATCTTACTACAACAACGACAACATGATTTTTAAAAACTATATACTCAACAATACATAATCCCTAACTGACTTGAGCATTAATTTCAAGAGATACATTTTTTTTTAGAAAAGAGATATACGTTAATAAACATATACACTGATTATAATTAGGTAATATGGCTAAAGTAAAATAGAGAGGAGACAAGCAAGAAGCGGGAGAGAGAGAACTCAACTCCAACTCGAATAATTTATTCACGAAAAGGCCATTGGCCCATACATGAAGGGGGGTTGCCGAACTGCTTAGTATTTTGGTGGGGGTAAAAGCAATAGTTAGGACAAAATGTTACTGTATAACAAAAAGTCAGCTACAAAAATATGACTTAGGATAACAATATCTCTCTTATTCTGAAAGCTTTACACAAATATAAAGTGAGGCTGCACACAACCTCAGGATGATTTGATGCCAGGAGTAAACAGAGTCTAAATAAATTAGGCTGTCTACTATATTTAACAGGGATGTAATTCTGCCTAACATCCTCTAATACTGGACAGCACAACATAAAATGTACTTCATCCTCCGGTGCTTGCTTACATAATGGGCATAGCAGCCTGAGGTCATCAATATCATGTTCTCTGTATCTGAATTTATGAACATTTATATATGATACACCAAGTCTAAACTTAGACATAATTCTTTTCAAATGTATATCCATATCAAGTTTTAGATAAAGCTGAGAGAGAGAGAGAGAGAGAGAGAGAGAGAGAGAGAGAGAGAGAGAGAGAGAGAGAGAGAGAGAGTTTTCAGATTAAATCAACATCAAAATAAACCAGATATCAAAGAGAGAAAGAGAGATCTAAGCCTATACTTTTTGTTCCTCAGCTTGAGCTCCGAGGGTCATCAATGGTGAGATTTTCTGTAAGCAGCTGTTTTTGCACACAATGAAGGTAGACGGAGGAAACCTTGGGAAGAGAGTGGACTGACTGGCCTTGAGTGGAACGATTTGTTAGGGAAGGCAGAGGACCGCGGGAAGTGGAGGAAGCTGACTGCAAAATTTTCAGTGGTGCCCTTAGGGTCCATGGGACTACTTGCTAGGTGAAGGTGAAGGAAGGTAGCGGCATTATATTACGCTCTCTCATCATTGGTGAACCTTGGCGCTCTAATAAGCCTACAAACACTGTGTAAAGCCACCCTCATCCATCCCAAGAACTCATAGGCAGGGTTACCGTGGAGCGTAGGAAGACAAGCTACCTGGG
>CM054138.1:76677869-76840369 GCA_028751875.1 Rapana venosa | reverse complement strand
TTAACGTGTGCGCAAGATGTTCTGCATGCGTTCGCACACGGGGCCTCGGTTTATAGTCTCATCCGAAGGACTGACATTCAGTTCGATTTTTTTGTCAAACTGGGAAAAAAGGGCGAGGCTGGGAATTGAACCCAGAACCTCACGGTTTACTTGTTGGCAGGCGAACGTCTTAACCATCCTGCCACCACCTTCACACCACCTTCCTTCGCCCTACCACCTGCAATGTTGAGATTGCAGCAAACCCTCAAAAATCTTTAAAAGGCCTGCAGACTGCAACAGGCCCGGAGTTAGGCAGGCGAGAGCAAAAGAGGATCAACGTCTTACTACCGACAGGTGTACATTTGGGATTTCTTGGAGTGAGTATTTATGGTCTGATTGCCGTCGGTGTTATCAACATTATCATAACGTTCTTGTACTTGTCCAAAAGGAAAAGAAAAGGTTCAGGTAGTTGAGACAAGTTTTTGGAGTGAGCATGTTGGCTTGCAAAATGGCATAATTGTCATTCTTATCAAGTATGAATGCTGCTAACATAAAGGATGATCAATTTTGGAGGCAATATTGCTGAATATCGAAAACATTTAGTTGTTGTTGGGATTGTTTTTTTCATTTTTATTTCCTTACACTGCTAGAGCTCGAGATTCACCAATGGTGAGATTTTTGTGTATGCAACCGTTTTCCCCACCATTAAGGTGTTCGTATTCCGACTTTGGGGATACATTTGGAGAACTGAACCTACCAATTTTGTCTGGACAGTCGGGAGGTACCTCCCTGTTCTTTTTGATTTTCAACCATTGTTGATTCTTTTGACTTACATAAGTCCTTAAGACACTGTCCGACTGGTTTACAGTTTTCTCCTGAAGAAGATGTTCAGTTGGCTTTTCCCGTCAAACTGGAAAGAAAGGGCAAGGCTGGGAATAAAACCCAAAACCTAACAGTTTACTTGTTTGCAGGCAAATGTTTAAACTGTCCTGCCACTTTCTTTCTTTTTAACTCAATATTATAATGTCTTACTATGACTACTATATAACTTTTTTTTTAATCGAGATTTACTTTTGTATAAAACTTAGAACTGCACATCTATGGTCAGATTCAGCCATTACTTTTGTTTGGTCCTCTCCTAGAAGGTTTTATAAGTAAAGCAAATTCTGCAATTGTTGCAATGAGTGTTTTGCAGTTGGTGCTGAGAAATGTTGACACGTCTTCCTATCAGTCTTTTTGTCATTGTTATCAACAAATATTTCAATGATGTAAAGCATAGGTCTTCTGGGCAAAGTCTCTACTCATCTCATCTGCTCCCGTAACCCCCTCCCGGGTCGTAGGGACACTGCAGTGACGAACATTACACCAGTTGGCTCCATTTGCCAAGGCTGTGGGCGAGTGCCTGGGTTGTGGAGAAGCTCTTCCCGGTCCATTTAGTGATGTTGTCTGCCCATTTCTTCTTCCGCTTGCCTCGCCCTCTCTTCCCCTGCACTGTTCCTTGCAGTATGGTCTTGGAGAGCCCATCTGATCTTGTCACATGCCCGTACCATCCTAGCTTCCTTTTCTTGACTGTGGTCAGGAGGTCTTCGTAGTGCTTTACATGTTGGGTGATAGTTTGTCGGACTTCTCGTTGGTAATGTGGTCCGTGTATGAAATGCCAAGGAGTCTTCTGAGGCATCTCATTTCCAAAGCCTGGGTCCTCCTTTGTAGATCTGCATTCAGAGTCCAGGATTTGCATGCATATAATAATAATAATAATAATAATAATAATGTCTGAAATGTATATAGCCTGAATCTTGTAAAGCAACAATATAGATGAATACAATGTAGAAGTGCATCCTACTAACGTCCCACAGCACTTTTTGTTTTTGTTTTTGTTTTCTTTTAAACTGTCATGAAATTGGCAGACAGCTGCTGTGTGGATACTCTCACTCTGTTTTAAGGATTAGCCAAGGGTCAATTAAACATTTTTTTTATAAATAGAATAACGTTCAGTTAAAAGACTAATATACCAAAAACTACGACAAAAGCATCCTAAATTATTAAAAAAATGATCATTTTTCAAAAGTGTTTTCATGAGATTCAATCAATCTGAATATATGTGAACGTTATTTGCATCTTAATAGTTTGTTTTTTTAATTACCAGGATCCATTCTTGGTGCACTAGATCATTTACATTTTCACAGACGTTCTGTACGACTAAGAAAGTACATCTTTTTATGTACATCTTTAAGCAGAAAGAATGTCGCCCTTTTTGTACATTTTTAACAATTACCTAAATTACCTTGTAGTGAACAACATTAAACTGAAAAGAAGAAGAATGTCGCCTGCTGCTGAAACCTTTTGCTATCGACGTTGAATTCATTATTGTAGAAACTGAAGCGTTTTGGTGGGGAGGGGGGTGTATTTTGTGTGTGTGTGTTTGTTTGTTTGTTGCTTGTTTGGGTTGGGGGGGGGGGGTTCCAGAGCTTAACGGGATTCTTTAAATTCGGGGCTGTAAAGTTTACTTATGCCCAGATCACAGGGCGTTTTACCTACAATATTCTAAATTCGATGGCAGTATTTAAAAGTTTTCTTGAAATGTGTAGGCCTGAATACCCTGTAGACCTTTCTTGGTCGTTCTTTTTCTTCTACTTTGCTATTCCTTCGAAACGTATATCTGTTTTAAATCCAGAATATTCTTTTTAAAGTCTGGTATTTGATTTCAGTTTTATGCGCCCAAAGAAATTTATTTTAGTGTTGACATTCTTAAATACCGAATACATTGAAAGAGAATACTATGTAGATATATTCTTTTTTCTACAGGATGTTGAAGACAATGTATCTGTGTAGAATGTTTGACATGTTTGTTTGCTTGTTTGTTTGTTTATTTTTAGCTTCCAAGTTCTATTAATCAGACTGGCTTTACCTACAAAAGACAAAGACTTTTGGATATCAAACAGATTTGTTTCAGAATCACCTGAAGCCCGCTCAGTCATTCCTTCAACGACAGGACACTCAGACAGCAACTATTGTTGTCTGTTATATGAGCCAAAATGCGTCACGCTTTCCTGACAAGTCAGACCCAGCGCATCCGACTTTGGCATAAGAGAGAATTTTATATCAGGCCGCCGCCAGCCGAGGCCACCAGCCAGAGGGGCCCTGCTTTGCTGCTGGGTCACTTTGGTGGTGTTCAGTGGTGCCTGTTCTGAGCTAACATACGCAGGACACCACCTACTAAGCCCCTTACTAACGACAGTATTAGCTCAGTCACGGAACCAGACTGAGTGAGTTGCCCACCCGAGGTGGCGACCACCACAACGTCACTCCAGCGGCTGTCCCCCGCGAACCTCCAACCCCAAAGGCTTTGACATAAACTCACCACAGGCACAGAAGTGTATGGGCAAACCGAATCTGAGGTCACCATGAGACCAGAGCAACTGGGACCTTCCAATCAGAGCCTTTTTTATTTTATTGCATGATGATTAATGATAATGAGGATGACGTAATGCTGCTGCTGTGGAAGTGCATATGCTTTGAGAATACTTGACTGGGTTGTACTCTACGCTTACTATCATAATATATCCCGGTGTCAACCGGGCCGAGAAATACAGACACCTGCAGTGTCGGTCAGGTAATTTGAGCAACACTCTCAAACTCGCATCCGTAAAGTGGATGAAGCTCGACTGTGTGGTCCCAGTCTTCCCACTGAGCCCACAGCACACTCACTCTGGGTAGGAGCCGGCCGGAGTCCGAAAAATCCTCATGATCTTATGGGATTCGAACCTGCGACCTGCCAGTCCGAAATCCAAGGCGCTAACCACTGTGCCATGGCGGCTGGTGCTCACTGTTTACTTGTCATGCAGAAGAACGTCTTCACCATCCTGCTATCTTCCTCCTTTAAAAAAAAAGGAGCCCTGAAAGCCTGGTGGGACGTCCTGGCTTGTGGGATGATGGGAAACTTTGCCTGTTGTCTGACCGCAGTCGTCACTGATTTCTTAGCCTTGTCCTGCCCCTGGTTTGATTTTCATAGCCTGCCCTGTCCTGTCCTGTCCTGTCCTGTCCTAGCCTGTCCTGTCCTGTCCTGTTCTGCCTGCTGCCCTGCCCTGCCCTGCCCTGTCTGGTTGTATGATACAGGGCTTGCCGAAGTGACGCTATATGATACACTGCTTGCCTAAGTGACACTGTATGATACACTGCTTGCCTAAGTGACACTGTCTGACTGTGTAATACACAGCTTGCCTAAGTAACCCTGTCTGACTGTATAATACACAGCTTGCCTAAGTGACGCTGTCTGTATGGTAGAGGACTTACAGGATAAAAGGTAGATATGGTACAGGGCTTGCCTAAGTGACCTGCTTTACATTGCTAATGCTAAAGAATAGCCTACAAATGGCGTTAACATCAGTGCAGACTCCACTTTCCCCAAAAGTCTTTCGTATGAGACCATAAACTGAGGTCCCATGCGCGAAGCAAGAACATCTTGCGCACACGTTAAAACCCGTTAATTTTTTTGGAAGAGAAGGCCATTGTGTGCGGGTGGGAACAGATGACAAAATTTACAAAGCCGAATACACAGGTGGACTGGATGTTAAAAACAAGCACTTGAGTGCTTATTCTATTATCCTCGAAATAAAAGAATCTTTTTTAATAATAAAAAAGCAATACACTTCTATGGTCTATGTTATCTTTTCCAATTCTTCAATAAAAGCTGGGTATATTTAAAGATTGGGTTTAGATGGGTTTAGAAAGTTGTGTGTGTGTGTGTGTGTGTGTGTGTGTGTGTGTGTGTGTGTGTGTGTGTGTTTTAAAGAACGTTCTTCCATGGCATAGTCAGCACACCATTACACTGTGCAAATTGTGAACTGACCTGCACTGTCCTGAACTCTACTGTACTATAATGTACTGCACTGAACTCTACTGTACTATAGTGTACTGCACTGAACTGAACTGTACAATAATATACTGTATTGAACTGAACTGCACTGAACAGTACTGTACTATAATATACTGCACTGAACTGAACTGAACTATACTGAACAGTACTGTACTATAATGTACTGCACTGAACTGCACTATACTGTACTGTACAATAATGTACTGCACTGAACTGAACTGCACTATACTGAACAGTACTGTACTATAATGTACTGTACTGTACTATAATCTACTGCACTGAACTGAACTGTACAATAATATAATGTACTGCACTATACTGAACTGTACTGTACTATAGTGTACTGCACTGAACAGTACTGTACTATAATGTACTGCACTGCACTAAACTGAACTGTACTGTAATGTACTGCACTGAACTGAACTGAACTGAACTTACTATAATGTACTGAAATTAACTGAACTATACTGAATGTACTGTACTATAATGTACTGCACTGAACTGAACTGCACCATACTGACCAGTACTGTACTATAATGTACTGCACTGAACTGAACTGCACCATACTGAACTGTACAATAATATAATGTACGGCACTATACTGAACTGTACTGTACTATAGTGTGCTGCACTGAACTGAACTGCACAGTACTGTACTATAATGTACTGCACTGAACTGAACTGCACTAAACTGAACTGTACTATAATGTACTGCACTGAACTGTACTGTACTATAATGTACTGCACTGAACTGAACTGCACTATACTGAGCTGTACTGTGCTATAATGTACTGCACTGAACTGAACTGCACTATACTGAACTGTACTGTACTATAATGTACTGCACTGAACTGAACTGCACTGAACATGACAAAAGCAGTTGGTTGGAATCTGCAGGCTAAACTGTTGTCATGGGTTTGACGTGTCTTCAGTCAGACAAGAGCGTACACAATGTTAAGGCAAATCTTCTTCGTCGTAGTCGTCCTCGTCGTCGTCATTATTGACGACTACTGTTGTCTGTCATACCAGCAAAAATGCGTTGCATTGCCGTTAAGCGCCTGACAAATCCAGTTTTGGCGTGGGAAAGAATCATGATATTTGAAGTCTCTCTGGATAAAAGGGCAGGAGAATGGACCCAGAAAGCAGAATATAGACAAGAAGGGGATGACAGGAAGAAAAGGAACAAAGCAAAAACAAAGAGAGAAATAGAAAAGAGGGAATTGCTAGCACAGAATTTATCTATACTGATAAACCCCGGCATCCCCACTGGGGTTAAGGGAAGTGGAAGTGCACTCAGTGTATGCATATATACATGTGTGTGTGTGTGTGTGTGTGTGTGTGTCTGTGTGTGTGTGTGTGTGTGTGTGTACACCAGTGACAGTGCTGACATATCACAGCAGCTGAGCACACAGCAAACAGCCACAGTGATATATATATCACTGTGTTTGCTCATCACCTCTCCTTCACTCCACACCTGTGCACCGCCCCTCCGGCATTTTATTTGTCTTTCTCTCTTTCTCAACCCTCGCGCACGCACATACCTGTACACACACACACCTGTATACACACACTCACAAACACACACGCGCGCGCACACACACACACCGTTTTATTATTATTGGTTATGGAAATAATGTAGTTAGATTTTATTGATCAAGTTGTTTTTGTTCCTAGATAGATGGCTTGATGAAAAAAAGCAAATGCATGGCTTATTCAATGTACCATCTGGAAATAAAAATTTGACTTGACTTCAAACACACACACACACACACACACACACACACACACACACACACACACACACACACACACACACACACGATAGTGATGGCTGGTTGATGGCACAGTCCCGAAGTGGGAAAGCTCCACTGGGACTGTACTAAAATCAAACCAGAAGCAAGAAGGAAAGTGGCAGGACAGTTAAAACGTCCACCTACCTGACAAAAAAACCCTGAGCTTCTGGGTTCGATTCCCCCCAGCCTTACCCTTTCTTCGCAATATGACGTTTAAAAAAGTCGAACTGAATGATAAAAGAAGTGATTCTATCAATTCGTAGTAGTACAATGGAAAAAGTGAAGATCTGATCTTAAAAAAAACACACCAAAGAAACACCCAAACCAAAACAAAACAAAACACAAAAAACTGAATGGCAAAGTCCTGAAGATGAGACTAGAAACCCAGGCACGAATGCACGCAGAACATCTTGGGCACACGTTGAAAGCCCGTTCCACCTTTAGGAAGAATAAGCCATTTTGTGCCAGTAGGTTGGTTTACTAAATTTTTGTATATAAAGTCAAAGGTAGCAATGTTCTATAACTACATACTCTCTATGTTCTATAACTACATACTCTCCCCAGGAAGAGCAGCGTTAAGCCGCCGTGAAGCTACCGTACGGGTAAGGCCCTGCACGGGGGCTGCAGGGTCACTGCGGTGGTGTTCAGGGCCACTGTTCTCAACTGACTGACTAGCGCAAACCAATGACAGGTGTGGGGGCGAAGAGGTCAGACACAGCCGCGTGGGCAGGACAGCAGGGCAGGCAGAACCTCACAGAAGACGAAGCTGTGAAGAAAAAAGACCACACACGTTCATACATTCATTGGCACATCGCCCCCCCCACCCCCCACCCCCCATCTTTTTAGTCGTTTTAGAGAGGGAAAACTCTTGAATTCACCGGTTGTCTTTTCTCCGCCGTTTTCCCGTGCGATTTGCACATGTACCCAACATGACTGCTGGTGTGTGTGTGTGTGTGCGTGCGTGCGTGCGTGCGTGTGTGCATGCGTGCGTGTATATACGTGCGTGCGTGCGTGTGTTGTCGCCAGAGCAGCTGTGCAGAAGCTAAGCGTGCTGCAGACGACTGGCCATGCCGAATACGGGGGTGCAGTGCACGCTCTCTCTGGCAGTGGTGGCCACTCTCCTGACCGCTCCAGCCCTAGCCTTCAACACGTGGCGCCGTGGCCAGCAGACAGCGTCTCCCTACCTGGTCATCCTGGATGCCGGCAGTTCCGGCACTAAGATCAACATGTACCAGATTTCCGACAACCGCTCAGCACCTGGAGACGTGGTGCAGGTGTTTCGGGCTGTCAAGGTCAAGCCCGGACTGCACACCTTACAGGGTGAGGGACTGGCTGCGCATGCCGCCAACATCGTCAGCAAACTGAACACGGAACTGGACGCTGCAGGAACTGTCAGCTTCCAGTCTCCCATTCCTGTGTATCTCGTAGCCACTGCGGGTGAGTGCTCTCTCTCTCTCTCTCTCTGTTGAGAAGGAATGATAGATCTTGCTTGCATAGTACTGGCCTGGTCCATGGCTCCAATGAAGGATAATTATTTCACAGAGAGAGAGAGAGAGACAATGACAATGACAATGACAAATTCTTTATTTCGAGGATAATGAATAAGCACCAATGTGCTTTTTTACATCCAGTCCCCGCCCTTAAGGCTATATATGATAATAAAATAAAATAAAGCCCATAGCAATACACTTACACAGCTTACGGAAAAAATATCTACACAAAAATCCCCACAAAAATCACCGAAGAGAGAGAGAGAGAAAAAAAGTAGCAAAAAGTAAGAAAGAAAGCAGAACAGAAAACACAGAAACAACCGAAAAAATAGCAAGAACCAAGAGCAAAACGAACTCTGCCATTGCCGGTCCCAAGCCCGGATGAGAAAGGAGGAGGGTTGGGCGTGGGGCTAGCAACCCCACCCCATAAAAACAAAGTTTGCTACAGAAACGCCAACAACAGACCAAGAGACTACTGCCCTGGGAGAGGAAGGGTCCTCGCCAAGAGGATGTGGATATGCCTGGAGACAGCTGGAGAGAATAGCCCGGGACAGAGGACACTGGCGGACTGTTGTCAGCGGCCTATGCTCCAGGGGGAGTGATGGGCCTAAGTAAGTAAGTAAGAGCAAAACAAAAACGGCAACAACAACAAGGGGAGAGGGAACAACCGAATAGTCCCCCCTCAAAAAAGCAACAACAACCCCAAACCCAAACCAAAACAGAACCAAACAAAGCAAAACCTCTATAAAAAATAAAGGAGAACAAACCACGTAAATAGTTTCATTTTGGCTAACAGAAAGAAACGTCAAAAGTTCTTTGTGCTTTTATGGGAGGCAACAGCAATAGTAAACTACATGAAACAAATATTGTAGAAGCAATTTGCATCCCCATGCACGCGTACACACACACGCATGCACACACGCACACACACACACACACACATACCCACACACGCGCGCGCGCACTCACACCATGCATCAATGTCAACATAAAATCTTTATGAATATCATGTATAGTCATAGAGAAGGACATCTGCATTTTGAATTAGCTATACATAATTGGTACGCTCAAAACAAGATATCAAAATAAAACATCCACTGAATCTCAAATACAGTCAATTTAGGGAGTAGAACTGAAATATTAAATCTGAATAAAGCATTCAACGGGATACTAATTGTAAATACCACGATTAAATCTATCAGCAAATGACAATGACAATGACAAATTCTTTTATTTCGAGGATAATGAATAAGCACCCATGTGCTTTTTTACATCCAGTCCCCGCCCTTAAGGATATATATGATAATAAAATAAAATAAAGCCCATAGCAATACACTTACACAGCTTACGGAAAAAGTATCTACATAAAAATCCCCACAAAAATCACCGAAGAGAGAGAGAGAGAGAGAGAGAGAGAGGAGAGAGAGAGAGAGAAAAAGTAGCAACAAGTAAGAAAGAAAGCAGAACAGAAAACACAGAAACAACCGAAAAAATAGCAAGAACCAAGAGCAAAACAAAAACGGCAACAACAAAGGGAGAGGGAACAACCGAATAGTCCCTCCTCAAAAAAGCAACAACAACCCCAAATCCAAACCAAAACAGAACCAAACAAAGCAAAACCTCTATAAAAATAAAGGAGAACAAACCAGAGAGAGAGAGAGAGAGAGAGAGAGAGAGATGCACACATAGGCATAGCTCATCATAGACACACATATACCTCATATGGAAGAGAGATAGGTCTATACAAGCTTACAGACACAAAATAATGCCCTGCATTTGTGTATATTCATAGACTCTGTGTTTCTTTAACGTCTACATTTGACACTCTTTCTATCTTAACACATGATAGCCTGCGTGGGTGAGCTTTTTTTTTTAAAGATAGGCGGTCTCTAAATGATTCATTGCAATCAGGTCCCTTTGTGCTCTCGTTTCTTGGAGATAACGTTTTTGTATTGATATTACTGCATGATTGATTTTCGTTCAGGTCTGTGTTTATCCTTTTTGTTGGTTTGTTTGTATGTTATCATTGTTAATTTCCGTGACTGAGGGCTGGGCTGTCCTAGATCTGTGCCATCACTGTGCTTATTCTTTTTCCCGCGAAAAAAAAATTTCAAGGTAGCTGGTGATTTTGAGATAGGCTGATCTTTTGGTTTTGTTTTGTTGCTGTTGGGAGGGGGGGTCTTGTTTTGTCTTGTTTTAGGTTTTTTTGTTTGGTTCTTTGTTTGCTTGTGTAGCTCATTGTTTTAATTTTTGTTTATCCTTGCACTTCAGAGAAGAACTTTGATCTGTTGGTTGAACACTTTATATTGAAAAATACATATAATTTGGGACAATGTGTGATGTATTGATTTAAATATGAAACTGCAAATAAACGATTTTTTAAAATGAAGAGCTGTTTTACTATTGTGACCAAGGACCTCAGCCATTTCAACAACAGTCGTCCTCAGTATGGGCGGAATGTTTGCTGTTTCTTCCTGATCTTGTTGTTCTTCCTGATCTCTCTTGTTCTTCCTGATCTCTCTTGTTCTTCCTGATCTCTCTTGTTCTTCCTGATCTCTCTTGTTCTTCCTGATCTCTCTTGTTCTTCCTGATCTTTCTTGTTCTTCCTGATCTCTCTTGTTCTTCCTGATCTTTCTTGTTCTTCCTGATCTCTCTTGTTCTTCCTGATCTCTCTTGTTCTTCCTGATCTCTCTTGTTCTTCCTGATCTTTCTTGTTCTTCCTGATCTCTCTTGTTCTTCCTGATCTCTCTTGTTCTTCCTGATCTCTCTTGTTCTTCCTGATCTCTCTTGTCTTCCTGATCTCTCTTGTCTTCCTGATCTCTATTGTCTTCCTGATCTCTATTTTTCTTCCTGATCTTTCTTTTTCTCCTGGGGGGGGGGGGGGGGGGGGCGGGGGCGGAGGGGAGGGGGGTCAATTGATCATTAAACAAACATTGTCCATTATACTCATGCTTTTATAAAAATAGATTTTTTCACTGGTTCTTAGTAGTTACACATTTGATTTGAGATCAGCATGGGGAATCAATGATTTTAGGGTTTTAAAAACTGGACGAGCACCGCTAGAACATCCAACACCTGCCCTCCCGACAACCATCTTGGTCAAGGGACTGATGATGATGATGATGATGATGATGATGATGATGATGATAATGACGATGATGATGATGGTGATAATAATAATAATAATAAATGATTATTTTAGCGCTGATTCTTGTAAGTAAAACAAATGATGATGATGTATGAGGAGAAGGATGCTGCTGCTGCTGCTGTTGCTGCTGCTGCTGCTGCTGATGATGATGATAATGATGATGGTACAGTTGAAAAAGCCAGATGCCTGTACGCTGCAATGGGCATTTGCACAGGTCTGAGAAGTCTGGAGGAAAGCGAGGCAGACCGTGTGCTAAAAGAGGCCTGGCGTAAGCTGAGTGAGAGTTTTCAGCAGTCCCGCTTCACCTTCCCTGAAGACAACTGCAGAATGCTGGCGGGCACAGACGAGGGCATGTACGCTTTCCTGGCCGCCAATTTCTTGAACGGCTATCTGAAAAACACGTGAGTTCCCTGATAATAATACCTCTACAGGGCACGCTTGTGTGCGCGCCAACACACACACACACACACACACTCTCTCTCTCTCTCTCTCTCTCTCTCTCTCATTCTTTGTTTGCAGCTTTTCCATTGTTTGTGAAAGACAGCCCTTCCTCACACTGTGACATAACCTGTTCGTGTGAACAAGCCATCGTACACACACGCACGCGCGCGCGCGCACGCACGCACACACATACACACACACACACACACACACACTGGATAGCCTAGTGGTTAGAATATTGCGCTTGCAATCTGACGACCCGGGTTCAATTCCCGTTCAAGGGGATATTTTCCCCTGGAGTTAACATCAGTGCTGACTCCACTCTCCCCAAAAGTCCTTCGAATGAGACTATAAACGGAGGCCCCGTGTGCGAACGCACGCAGAACATCTTGCGCACACGTTAAATCCTGTTCCGCTTTTCGTAAGAGTAAGCCATTGTGTGCCGGTGGGAACAGATGACAGAATTTACAAAACTGCATACACACGGGGACTGGATGTAAAAAAAAGCACATAAGCGCTTATTCCATTATCCTCGATATAAAAGAATATAATAATAATAATAATAACACTCAGGAACTGGATGTAAAAAAGCACATGGGTGCTTATTCCAGTATCCTCGAAATATAAGGGACGAGAATAGATAATAAATAGATAGATTTTTTTTCTTAGTCACTGATACAACTCAAGCCACTTTCCCCCTCTTCCCCCTCTATTGAAATTAAGGGGGGGGGGGGGGGGTCTATTTTTTTAGGTTTGGCCCAGGCCAAAAGCTGTGTCTGTTATCCATGTTGGCTAATTACCAAGGCCTACACTAACATGTTGTTATGTTGTAAAATGTTGTGTTGAGATTGCCTTCAGCCATGACAAACTCTTAACATAACAACCTGCACCCTTCTTTAAAGGAGAAAAATAATCCCCTTAAGTCGGAGTATGGCTGCCTATTATGGCGAGGTACTTAAAAACAGTCATACACCCAAGCTTCTCATTCAGTAGTGTGCAATATCAATGTCACAGGGATTCCCAGTAAGTGGGACGAGTGAGTCACAGTGCACATTCTGGGTGACCCCCCAGAGTGTGTTAAGCTGGGGAACACACAACAAGAACAACAGGTGTTCTTTGTGTGACGATGACGATGCTTTATCAGTCAATCGATCTTGGAGGGAGGGGTAGCGGGTTGAGTGACGATCTGAGGGAGGAGGTTTGAGCCACAACCAGTGGAGACACCAGTTCAACGTGATTTCTCCCCTGGAGTCAACGTCAAATTCCGCTTTTCCAAAGTCTGTTGGATGAGACTGTAAACCAAGGTCTTGTGTACAAACGCACATAGAACCTCTTGCGCACATGTATAAACCCACTCCGCCTTTCGGAAAAGTAGGTCATTTCGTGGCAGGTTGGAAGGAATGACAAAATTAAGGCATGCACCCAGATGGGATAGCTCAGTGGTCGGAGCGCTCGCTTTCCCCCAGCCAAGTTAGTCGAGCGTGGTTACCAGTTGGATTGGACCGTTTGCGTGCCTTGGCTTCAGTACAGTTACCCCAGTTCACCCAGCTGTAAATGGGTACCTGCCCTCTTTAGGGTCAGGGAAGGTAAAGCAGCGAGGGAGAGGAGATGGGCGCCGCCCTCAATATGCTGGCCCTAGAGAAATGAGGTCTCTGACGCCTCGCTCCCCTACGACCTTATAGGTTATGGGACTCCTTTACCTTTACCTTTACTACCCAGATGTGGCCCTAGACATCAGCCCCCAAAGCGGAATGCCCCCCCCCCCTTACTCGGCTAGACCTCCCAATGAGTTCCCCAGTGGTGAGCTTTTGCCCGTACATGCCACTGCTTTTACCATGAAGGTAGCTGCATTCCGACTTGGGGGATGCGTGCTGGGTATGTTCGTGTTTCTGTAACCCACAGAACGATGACATGAATGACTGGATTTTTAACGTGCATATTTGATCTCCTGCATGTGTATATATACATGTAAGGATTTGAGGCACCAGCAGGTCTGCGTTTGAAGTTGACCTGGGAGATTGTAAAAATCCCCACCCTTAATTCCTAACATTCGAACCCACGACTTCATGTACCCAAGGGATTGAAGTTGAAGGGTATGAACCACTCGACTATGACGTCCGCAAAAAAACAACAACACACACACAAACGAACACAGCCTAAAAAAATACACATTATCCCTGAAGTCGGAATGCAGCTACTTTAATGGCGGGGCCAAGGACGACATACACAACATCTCAGCAGTGGTGAACCTCAGAGGTGTGGGTAACCCAGGAACGATTTTTTTTTAAAAAAACACCCACCCACCCACCCCCAACACCCTTCCCCTCCAAAAATCTCCCTCCCCCCATCTCCCTCCCTAACCCAACTACTCGGATCTGTGACTATCTAAACCCGTCCCGTTGTCTTCCTCCTCCTCCCTCTTTCTGGACCTTCAGCGCGGGTCCTGTGGGCCTGCTGGAGATGGGGGGGATGTCCCTGCAGGTCGTCTTCCCCCCCGTGGACCCCAGCCAGGGCAACTGCGAGCTGACTGCGGGGGGTCACGTGCTGCAGCTGCACGCGCACAGCTACAGCAGCTTCGGCACCTCGGCCATTGCCCAGGAGATGATGGAGAGCGTGTGTTCCAAGTCCGCGTCTGGCACGAGGCCCCTAGAGAACCCCTGCATGTTGAGAAGTGAGGGAGAGGGGGGGGGAGGGGGGCAGAGGGAGAGAGGATTTCTCTGAGAGAGGGGAAGGGGAGAAGCAGAAGCAGATGAAGTTGATGATGACTGTGGTGATTTGTGGTGGCGGTGATGGTGGTGGTGGTAGTGATGTGGTGATGATGATGATGATGATGATGATGATGGAGGAGGGAGAAAGGGAGCGAGGGAGGGAGAGAAACAAAAACAATGACTTAATAATAATGATAATAATGATGATAATAACAATAATAACAATAATAATAATACATGGAATTTATATAGCAGTATATCTTGCAACAAAAACCAAACCAACAAACAAATCTAAGCGCTTTCTTTCATCCTACTCATTCACATGCAGCCAGTTACAATTAATAGCTTTTAAAAAATCGAATGTATACACACCCACGCACGCACGCATAAAGGTTGTACACTCCGCGGGTGATAGAGGTTTTGGCTGTTGAGGGCAGGGACAAAAATGAGATGAAACAAGAGGGGAGAATCGTAGGTGTGAAATGAAATTTAACGTGTCTTGAGGCCGGATTTAAAAGCGTCATAAATAGGCTTTTGGCGAAGGGAGAGAGGGAAGTCATTCCAGATCATGGACCAGAAACAGAGAAAGAGCCACGGCCAACGGTGGACTGGTTGAATCTAGGTATTCTTAAGCACAAGGCATCCAGAGAAGAGAGAGAGTGAGAGAGAGAGAGAGAGAGAGAGAGAGAGAGAGAGAGAGAGAGAGAGAGAGAGAGAGAGAGAGAGAGAGAGAGGTTAATAAAAAATCAATTCCATTCGACACACACATATTAAGATAGAGAATCTATCTATCTGTCCCGTAGTCTGACGACCGTGGGGGCACCCTCAAAGACTCAACAACCAGTTCCCTCCATTCCTCTCTCTGTTCTGCCTTTCTCAGGGTTTTGTTGAGTTCTAGGCCTGTCCATTCGCTGATGTTATCCTCCCAGCTCTTCCTTGGTTTGCCTCTTCTTCTTCCTCCTTGGACAGTGCCTTGCAAAACTGTCTTTGCAAGTCCTTTGGAGCTTGTGACATGCCCATACCATTTAAGTTTACGCTTTTTCACGATCGTTAGAAGGTTCTCATAGGGTCCAATGGTTTGCTGGATTCTGTTATGCACGCTTTCGTTGCTTATGTGGTCTTTGTAGGAGATGCCAAGGAGTCTCCGAAAGCATCTCATCTCCACCGCCTGTACTCTTCTCTCCAAATCTGCAGTCAGGGTCCATGATTCACAGGCATACAAAAATATGGATATGACAAGGGAGCGCATTAGACTGATCTTGGAGATAAGCGAAATATTTTTCTCTCTCTAGATGGTGTTTAGTTTTGACAAAGCTGTTATTGTCTGTGCAGTCCTGCATACTACTTCTGGCTTGGATCCCTGGTCTGATACAATGGCTCCCAGGTACTTGAAGCTTTGAACTGTTTCCAGCTTCTGGTCATTAACCCTGATATCAGTGCTAATGCCGTTGGTGTTATTAGTCATCAGTTTGGTCTTCTCTGCACTGATTTCCATGCCGTTTGTTTTGGAGGCCTTATTCAAGTGTTCTGTTAGGCTGGCAAGCTCTTTTTTTGATCCTGCTATTCCATCAATGTCATCTGCGAAGCGGAGGTTTGTGATCGTTCTGCCACCAATGCTGACTGATCCTTCATGATGTTCCAGTGCATCAGCCATGATTCTCTCAAGGAAGATGTTGAAAAGAGTGGGTGAGAGTAGACAGCCCTGCCTTACTCCAACTGTTGTTCGAAACCATTCTCCAATGTTGTTGTTGTAGTACACTGCACTGGTGGCCTCGCTGTACAGCTGTTTGATGACTCTGATCGAGCGCTTTGATTTGTTGCTTTACAAGATTCAGCGCTATATAAATTCCATACATTATTATTATTATCAGGTTTGCATTGATGCTGTACAAATTCATGGTTGCCCACAAAGCTGCATGCCACACCCTGTCAAATGCCTTCTTAAAATCGATAAATACGTGGTAAAGGTCTTATTGATGTTGAAGGTACCGCTCACATAGTATTCTGAGGTTGACTATCTGTTCTGTTGTGCTGCGCCCTGCTCTGAAACCTGCTTGTTCCTCAGCAATGATGGTCTCTGCTTGTGGCTTCAGTCTATTCAATATTATCTGCAGCATGACCTTGCTTGGGTGGCATATGAGGCTGATTGTGCGGTAATTATGGCATTGTTGTAGATTTCCTTTCTTGGGAGGGTGATGATGAGTGACTGTGTCCATGGTGTTGGCCATTTTCCTGTCTGCCAGATCTTGTTGCAGATTCTTAGTAGGGCGCTGATCATGGCTTCCCCTCCAGCTTGAACCAACTCAGCTGGAATGTTGTCAGCCCCTGCTGACTTCCCCCTTTTCAGCGATCTGACTGCTGTTTCCACTTCTCGGAGGATAGGGTGACTGTCTGTGTCTTTGCTTTCGGGTACATTAAGGACTTCTGGATCTCCTGCGGTTCTATAGTTATACAGGTCGGAGCAGTATTCTGTCCATCTGTTCAGAATATCCTGATCGTCAGTGAGACACTTCCCATCTTTGTCTTGGATTTTTAAACCTTTTCCCTGTTTTGTGCTAGTCAGGTCTTTCACCAGCTGATATGCTTTCTTGCTATTGTTTTTCTTGATGTTCTCTTCAATGTCTTGGCACTGTTCACCGATCCATTTCTCTTTTGCCTCCGTCATGGACTTCCTGATTCTTTTGTTGACTGCCCTATATTGTTCTGCTCTTTCTTTTGTTTCAGTTTTCTTTTTCTTCAACTCTCTATGCTTGTCGCATAGTTGTAGGATGTTAGGTGTGACCCATGGTTTTTTGACTGGTCGGTGATTGCCAAGAAGCTCGCTTGCTGTTTCAGTCACTGCTGTATTGAAACTATTCGTCAGTGTATCTATGTCTGAGTCTATCACAGTAGGATAGAGAATACAAAATATGAATAAATCATTTCTCAATACAAACAGTATACATGATTAAACTATAGGCGAGACATTCAGAGAGAGAGAGAGAGAGAGAGATAGGGGAAGGACACAGCACATTTCAAGCCATGTGATATTGTATACAATTTTCAGTTTACCAACGCTATCATCATTATCACTCGTTGTGATTAACATTGTACAGATTAAAATCATACTACAGTTAGGATAGACAAATAAAGAGGTAGGACAGTGAACATTATTTCTAGAAATCAGTTACAATAACACAACCATAAGATACAAGTAAAACATTCACACACATACACAGAGAGATAGAGAGAGAGAGAGAGAACACGAACTCGAACTCGAACGATTTATTCACAAAAAGGCCATTGGCCCATACATGAAGGGGGTTGCCGAACTGCTTAGTATTTTGGTTTTAACACATACGCCCACACACACACACACACAGACCAACATGTTACTGTATAACACAAAGTCAGCTACAAAAATATCACTTAGGATAACATTATCGAGAGAGAGAGAGAGAGAGAGAGAGAGAGAGAGAGAGAGAGAGAGAGAGAGAGAACAATGAACAAAGAACAATGAGGAAAGTCCATGCCTAAGGCTCAGCCATACATAATCAGGTGAAGCAGTCATAGGACAGCTCAGTGGTCAGAGCACTCCCTTTTCCACAGCTAAGATTTAGCAGCATCAAACGTGGTTACCACTTGGATGCGTGCCTTGGCTTCAGTGGGAGGCACCGTGGTCGAGTGGTTTAGGCGGTCAACTCGTGATCCAGAGGTCGCGGGTTCGATCCCCGCTCGGCTCGGTGTTGTGTCCTTGGAAAGACACTTTACTCCTATTTTCCTCACTCCACCCAGGTGTACAAGTGGGTACCAGCTCTGCTGGGGAAGTATCTGGCGACAGACTGGCGTCCTGTCACAGGGGTGGTGAAAAACCATCAGTTCGCTTAACGCTACAGAAACCGGGATAAGCTCCGGGTCTATGGGCCTTCTGGCTCGAAAGAACATACTACTACTATACTTGGCTTTAGTACAGTCCCCCAGTTCACCCAGCTGTAAATGGGTACCTGCCTCTTTAGGGTCAGGGAAGGTAAAGCAGCGAGGGAGAGTGTCGTAGAGGAGCAAGGCATCAGAGACTTCAACTTCTCAAGGGGCCAGCATATTGAGGACGGCGCCCATCTCCTCTCCCTCGCTGCTTTACCTTCCTGACCCTAAAGAGGCAGGTACCCATTTACAGCTGGGGGACTGTACTGAAGCCAAGGCGCGCAAACGGTTACCCATTCAAGTGGCAACCACGCTCGATGCTGCTTAACCTTAGCTGGGGGAAAGGGAGTGCTCTATGCATACCTCTATTATATCTGTGTGTACACGCACCCATATGTGCGCGCGCGCGTGTGTGTGTGTGTGTGTCTGTGTCTGTGTCTGTGTGTCAAGTCAAGTCAAATTTGTATGTACCTGCGTGCGTGCGTGAGCGAGCAGGCGCGCACGTGTGTGTATATGTGCGTGCATGCACGCGCGCACATGTGTGTGTGTGCGCGCGCACCCTGCGCGTTAAGTCAGACTCAAAGTTAAATTCTTATTTCTAGATGGCACATTGAAGAAGCAATGCATTTGCGCTTTTTTGCTTTCTCGTCAGACCTCCTATCTAAGAACAAAAACAATTCTATCAATAATATTTCACTACAATATTATTACATTATTGTATGCGTGTGTGTGTGTGCGCGCGCACGCGCGTGCGTGTGCGTGCTTGTGTGCGTGTGTAGGTGCATGCATGTCAGGGCATAACTATACGCTTCGTTCACACCCCCCCCCCTCCCTCAGCTGTACCAAAAAACAAAACAAAAACTAACTAAAAACCCCAAACAAAACCAAAAAAAACCAAAAATCTAGCTCTTGCAAGAACAACATCCCCCCGCCGCGCCCCTTCCCCTGCTATAATTATCTATCCCTGATGTTGCAGACGACTGTGGGAACTATACGTGCGGCAGCTCTGAAACGTCTGTGTGTGGTGGGGGGGATCCTGCCCAGTGCACCTCCAGCCTGAGGGAGGTAGTGGACAGGGCTGATGTCAGCGTGGTGGACGCCGGCTCCAGGCCATTCTTTGCCATCAGCAGCTTCCGCTACGCTCCCGAAGCCATGGAGGCCATGACGTCTCTGGCCAGAACAGAACGCTCTCCTTCTCCAGGCTGGCCAGGAACGCTCAGGTGTATTGCAAGAAGGTTCGTCCCTGTGTGTGTGTGTGTGGTGTGTCTTCAATTTTACGTCTGTTCACTTAAAGTGATATTAGACGAGTGTGTGTGTGTAGTGTGTGTGTGTGTGTGTGTGTGTGTGAGTGAATGGGTGGGTGGGGTGATGGGTGAATTGGTGTGTGGTGTGTGTGTGTGTGTGTGTGTGTGGGGTGGGGTGGGTGGAATGTGAGTGGGGGTGGGAAGGGGGCGTGCGTGTGTGTTTGTGTGGTGGGTAGGGGTGGTGTGGTGTGGGTGTGTGGGGAGGTGTGGGGGGAGGGGTGCGTGTGGTTGTGTGGTGTGTAAGTAAATCAGTAAGTACTGTAAGTCAGTAAGTAAGTAAGTAAGAATATTTTGTAAGTAAGGATATTTTGTAAGGATATTTTCTGCACCTATTCTCCCTTATGAAAGCTCTGAGCACTGACAAAGAGATACACGAAAGAATTACACAGACTACCGAACAAAAAGACAAATGCATATGGGCAGCCACGCACACACTTTCAGCCTAACCATTCTCCTCACTGGTTACCCGTCATCATTTACAAGCCTCCCATAATATGAAAACATCCCACCCTCCCACATTACAAACCTCCCTTATCCACACGCGCACGCACGAACCCCACCTCCCTTCCCCTCCCCCCTACACACACGCGTGCACACGCATGCACGCACGTACACACACACACACACACCACGCACGCACGCACACACACACACAAAATTACCCAGCTTCTCATTTTTAGGCAGGTGCGTTAGTTAGGTCTATCTCTAGACCAGGGATCTCTTTATGTCTTGGTACAGACAGACCAGTCAGAACTTGACTTTGTGCTTGTGTGGTGATTTTTCCTGCAGACTCTGAGCGAAGCCACAGGAGGGAATAAGAAAAAGGAGAAGTTTGCCTCCAATGAATGCAGAGAGGCCCTCTTCATCCACCTGTTGCTGGAGACGCTAGGACTGCAGGACAACACCATCTTCATTCAGGACGAGATGGGCGGAAAGAAACTCAGTCAGTCCCTTTTTCATGGAGAAGATTCATCCTAGCTGTACACACAATTTCTGGCTCTGCCCAAGATAAACATCATCAACGAAGGGAAAATGAAAATTGAGGGAGACAGACGCTATAGCCGAGTGGTTGAGACCGGTCGACTTCCATCCTATAGGTCCATGAAGTCGTGGGTTCCAATCTCAGCGGCGTCTTGTGAATTAAGGGTGGGAATTTTTACGATCTTCCAGATCAATTTGAAATGCAGACCTGCCAGTGCCTTAATTGCCTTCGTGTATACACACATGCGGAAGATCAAATAAGCAGGTTAAAGATCCTGTCGTTCATGTCAGGGTGGGGTCGCGGCTACTGTCATGGCGGTCAAAACCGGTGGAATACGGAAAACCTCCCCATGGCTGACCCTCGGAGCGCTAGCCGAAGAATGACAAAAAAATTGAAGGAAAAATGGAGTTAATTAAGTGTGTGTGTGTGTGGGAAGGGGGGAGGGGTCATTCTAGAAGATTCAGGTATCTAGAGTTTCTTTTAAAATCAATGACGGGTGATCTAATGGCAGCAAAGCCGCCTAGAAAGCAGAATGTTGTGGGAGAGATTCCTTTGGACCAGGCGTCAAACAGCCATGCTCGTGAAAGAAACCACGGGAATAAGAGAATTATCCGGAAAATTTGAACGCCTTTGAGTGGGGTGGGATTTTGCTTGAGACAACTGTAAATGTATGATATTCATGAGAAACGTGAATATATCATATGTCTCACTTAAAAGACTAGCACCCAGGCCTTCAGTTACAACCTGGTGGATAGGAGGATGCGGTCTGGCTTCAGACAAGATTTAAACTGGGAATATCTGGGTTTATTGAGAGGCGTGTTACTGCTTGACCACCAAACCACAAACATTCAAAATCTGACAACTCTTACTATCTTTGTGACAATACAGTCAGGTGAAACAGCAGATTTTCGGGGGATGTTAGGGAGTACTGGTTTTAAGTTCTGTCTCGACTTTTTATTTTATTTTTTATTAAATATTTTTTTATTTTCATTTTGTTGTTACAAATACATATATGCATGACAAGCATTATCAATAGCCATAAATATTAACTAGTAATAGTCGCATGTTCATGAATGCACTTCAATATCATTCCTGCATGCATGCATATATACATACATACATACATACATACATACATACATACATACATACATACACACACAAACAAAGGCACATCATTTACATTCGACTTTTTATTTATGTAATATGATTTTGGGGACGGGATAGCTCAGTGGTCGGAGCACTCGCTTTCCATACCAGCCAAGTTAAGCAGCATCGAGCATGGTTACCAGTTGGATGGGTGACGTTTGCGCTCCTTGGCTTCAGTACAGTTCCCCCAGTTCAGTACAGTTCCCCCAGCTGTAAATGGGTTCCTGCCCTCATTAGGGTCAAGGAAGGTAAAGCAGTGAGGGAGAGGAGATGGGCGCCGCCCTCAATATGCTGGCCCCTAAATAATAATAATAATAATGTATGGGATTTATATAGCGCTGAATCTTGCAAAGCAACAAATCAAAGCGCTCAGATTATTTTTGTTTTTTTTTGTTTTTTTAGGACAATGGAATAAGCACTCATGTGCTTTTTTACATGTGTGTATTCGGTTTTGTAAATTTTGTCATCTGTTCCCACCGGCACACAATGGCCTACTCTTTCGAAAATCGGAACAGGATTTAACGTGTGCGCAATATGTTCTGCATGCGTTCGAACACGGGGCCTCGGTTTATAGTCTCATCCGAAGGACTTTGACATTCAGTTCGATTTTTTTGTCAAACTGGGAAGAAAGGGCGAGGCTGGGAATCGAACCCAGAACCTCACGGTTTATTTGTTGGCAGGCAAACGTCTTAACCAACCTGCCACCCTCCTTATCTCTTGTCTACCTCTCTCTTTGTTTCTGCTTTGTTCTGTTTTTCTTTCTGTCATTTTCTCTTTGTCTGTGTTCAGCTTTCTTGGTTCATTCTCCTGGTCTTTTGTGTGTGTGTGTGTGTGTGTGTGTGTGTGTGTGTGTGTGTGTGTGTGTGTGTGTGTGTGTGTGTGTGTTTGTGTGTTTGTGTGTGAATTGTGTGTGTGTGTGTGTGTCTGTGTGTGTTTGTGTATGTTTGTGTGTGTTTGAGAGAGAGAAAATGTTGATTTAATTTAATTTTATTGTATTTTATTTTATTTTATTCTTTTATATCGAAGATAATGGAATAAGCGCTTGTTACTTTTTTACATCTAGTCCCCGTGTGTATACGGTTTTTTTAATTCTGTTATCTGTTCCCACCGGCACACAATGGCCTACTCTAACGTAAATCAGAACAGGATTTAACGTGTGGGCAAGATGTTCTGCGTGCGTTTGCACAGGGGGCCTCGGTTTATAGTTTTGTCCGAAGGACGAAGAGAGAGAGAGAGAGGGGGAGAGGGGAGGAGAGAGAGAGAGAGAGAGATGAGAGAGAGAGATGAGAGAGAGAGAGAGGAGAGAGAGAGGAGAGAGAGAACTTGAACTCGAATATTTTAATGGGTGTAAATGAATAAGCCAGGGGCTTCTTTACACCAGGCCCTCAAGAAAACCCCCCCAACAAAAACAAAAACCCCAAAAGGCAAGCAAACATGAAGAAATGCATAATATATACACAATAAAGCTGAGTAGTAGTAGTAGTAGTAATTGTAGTAGTAGTAGTAGCAGTAGCAGTAGTAGTAGTAGTAGTAGTAGTAGTAGTAGTATAACTATCTCCAACATCACCATCACCAATAACATCATAATAATCATTACAGTTGGGTTATGGTTTTAAATTTGTTTTCGAATTCCTTGATGTGCGTATGCATCTTTTCGCATATCCAGTCAAACAATTGACTTCTTGGTGTGTTGCACGTCCAATTAAAGCCACAAGTCTCATTGCATTTGCTCAGCTAGTTACGTACATGCGATCATCAATGATATTATACAACAAGTTATCCCTTGCAACTTGAAGTCATCCATCACAACTGCTTGTATACAAACCATGGCAGGATTGATAATAAGATCCTGTTGTCGGCCTGTCAAGGTATGGTTGTACTCGTCTTGTGCGACACTTTCCTACAGTGCAATGTTTTGTTGAAAGTAGATTGAAACCAGCTGGGGGGAAGGGTAGGATAGGAACAACATAGAAGACGAGGCAGCATGAGAGAAAGAAGAACAGACCGTGTTTACAGCTAGGCTTTATTTATTCATTCATTCATTCATTCATTTATCTATTTATTGACACCACCGTAAGTCACGGCACATTTCTCTGCGTGAAATTCGGGCTTCTCTCCCTGGTGAGAGCGCGTCGCCACAAGAGCTGCGCCACCCTTTTTTTCTGTCTGCAACTGTATTTGTTTCCCAACCTGAGTGGCTTTTTCTACGGAATTTTTCCAGGGACAACTGTCTTGTTGCCATGGGTTCTTTCACATATCTAAATATTTGTGTGTAACACACCTCACTCACTCACTCATCCCTTGGTCGGGACAACCGTTGGGGTACCCGCACGGACGCTGCAAGTGGACCGCCAAATGGTTCTGTCCTGGGCTGTTTTCAGGAGGCTTGGTACAGTGAGGCCGGTCCACTCCTTGATGTTGGATATCCAGCTTTTGCGTGGTCGTCCCTGCCTCCTTGCTCCTTCCACCATTCCCTGCAGGACTGTCTTTGACAGGTGTTATGCCTTGTTGTGTGGCCAAAACCCACTTCAGTTTCCCCCGTTTGACTGTAAACTAGCAATGGTTTTGTTTGCCAGCCCGTGCCTCGATCTGCTGCCAGAGTAAATCATTGGTTTTGCGGGGCTTGTAGGTGATGTTCAGGTCCGCCCGAGGCACTTCATCTCAAAGGCTTGAATGCGACGTTCTAAATCGCAGTAAGTGTCCATGCTTCACGCTGTACAAGGCAATGGATTGTGACGAGTGCCTTGTAGAGTCTGACCTTTTGTTGTGGGTTCTGATGTGGTTTCTCCACCTTTCGCCAGTTAGTCATGGAGGAGAGTGCCACAGCAAGTCTGATCTTCACCTCTTGTGTGCTGTGCCCTTTTTTGTTTATGACTGCTCCAAGGTACTTGAAGTTTCCACCTCCCCTAGTGTCTCGCCATCATCTTGATGCTGGTGGGAGTGGTCGGTGTTGGTACTGTTCACTAGGATTTGCTCTTTTCCGTGCTGATCTCCATACCGTGGGCATTGGCTGATGTTTCCCGTCTGGTGGTGAGATCCTGGAGTTCTTTTTCACTGCGGCCCATGAGATCAATATCGTCTGCGAAAGAAGATTGCGGGCTGGCCTTCCTCCTATTGTGATTGTGGTCTTGAAGCCCAAAGGGGGGCCTCCTGCATGATGTTCTCAGGAACACGTTGAAAAGAACGGGGGATAGCGGGCAGCCTTGTCGAATCCAATGAAGTCCGGAAGAACTCCCCGATTTCTCCACCCATGAGGATGCACTGTGGGAGCTGTCATACAGCGCTCTGGTGACTTGAATCAGGTCCTCGTCGAAGCTATAGTCTCTCATGACTTTCCACAGAGCTTCTTGCCCCACTCGATGAAGGCCTTCTTTAAGTCAATGAAGTTGTTGTAGGCTGTTGTGATGTTGGAGTTCTCTATGAGCATTCTGATTTTAAAGATCTGTTCGACAGTGCTTGACCGGGTTTGAATCCTGCCTTTCTTCTGATGGGTTTTTCTTCTGCTTGGGGTTTCAGTCTGTTCAAGGCAATGCGTGCATAATTTTGTTTTGGAGGGTTTACAACTGATGTTCTGTAATTTTGCACTTTTTCGGGTCCCCCCTTTTTTGGGAAGTGGAACTATGAGGATTGGGTCCCTTTTCAGGCCACTCTTTGGGGTCCAGACTTGGCAATGATTGTTAATGCCTTGATCATCTCGGGGCCTCCGTTTTTTGTGAGCTCAGCCGGGATGTTGTCAACCCCTGGTGACTTGCCCCTTTCAGGGATCTTCTGCTTCTTCTACCTTTCCCTTTCCAGCACCTGTGGCTTTCAGGATTGATGTTTGGGATCTTGCTCGTGAAGTTTTTCGGATCACCCTTTCAGTTTGTAGTTGTACAGGTCTCTCAATTTTCTGTCCATCTCTTCATGTATGGGCTCTCTGTAAGGACTGCCCCTCTTTGCTTCAATAACGAGGTTTTTGGCTTGGGACGGGTTTTAGTACCTTGAGGTCTGGTAGCCTTTTTCTTTTTCCCTTTTCGCCATTGCCTTCTCAACTTGGACATTGTTTTCTGACTCCATTCCCCTGGCCTCATCATCTTCTTCTTGTTGACCTGTTGACTGTTCTATACTCTTGGGCCCTTTTCGGGGTTTTGTTCTTCACGGTTTTTAGCTCCCTCGTTGGTCGCACGGGTCAGGTTCGGGGGGTAACCCACGGGGATTCTTTTTTCCCTTTCCCAAGGAAATCTCCAGCCCCCGTCTCTTGAATGGTTTTGCTGAAGGTCTCAGTGGGGTTGTTGAGTATTTTGGGGGAAAATTTCAATGCTGCAAATCTCCCCCTATCTCAGCTTTAAAGTTTTCAGCGATTGGGGGCCCTTGGGGCTTTTCCATTTTGAACCGAAAACGGGGTTTTCCTTCTGTTTTTGGGTTTTAGCTTGATCTGTAGGGTCATGGTACCATGTCGTGGTCACTCCCAATACAGCGCCAGGAAAAATTCTGTCGGGGCTTTGTTGATCTCGATTTAAATCGTTTGGGGCCCAAGATGTATCAACTGGTTATTGTCTTTCCATTTGGTGAGTCCCACGTCGTTCTTCTTGATGTCTTGTGGGGTTAAGGTGTTGGCACAGAAAGTTTGTGGCGCTTGCGTTTTCCAAAAAGCGAGCCCCTTTTACTTTAATTTTCGTCCACGAAAAAAGGGCCTACTGCCCTGGCCATTGCATAACTCAGGTCCGATTTTGGGCATTCCAGTCCCCCGGATCAGAAAAAGCCCTTCTTTGGAGTTGATTTGATGGCGCTCTCCAAATCTTGTAGAAACACTCGATTGCTTCACATCGTAGTCGTTTTGGTGCATGATTTGAAAGAGGGTCATGTTGTGGGGTTTTTGCTGCGACACCTGGAGATCAGTCTGCTTAAATTGGGGTACGCTGGACACTGTTTCCTCTTTTGTTGACAAGAAATCCTACTAGGTTTTGGTTTTTGGAGCCCGTCGGACTCGACCTCCTTTTACCTCGATTTATGCCCCAAAAGTCTGCACCCAGACCACCACTCGGGTTTAATAGATGGGGAAAAAGTAGGGGTCCAAAGGGATTCGAACCCCCGGACACATTCCAACCACGTTTTTCACTTTTTTGGCGGGCGCTTACCTCTGACCCTGACCCACAAGCATGATTTTCGGGCATCCCTTTGTTTGTCAGTCACCCTCACTATGTACATTTAAAACCTATTCCTTTTTTATTTTTCTATTCTTTATCTTTTTTTATCGGGGAAAATTTAAATCAGCACTTTGGCTTTTTACACCAGCCCCCGTTGCATGAGTTTGAAATTTTTTGTGTCCGTTCCCCCCGGGCCCACAATGACCACTTTTTGGGAAAAAGGGGAACGGGATTTAAGTTGCGCAAGATGTTCTGCGTGCGTTCCACAGGGGGCCACGGTTAAGCCATCCAAAAGATTTTTTGGGGGAGAGGGGGTTTTGCATAGTTAACCCCGGGGGAAAATATCCCCTTGAACGGGAACAAACCCCGGGGTTGTCAATTGGAGGCAATATTCAAAACCACGGTACCCTTCCCCCTCAACTCACCCTTTATGCTATCTGCAAGTAAGGTGAGCCAAAACCCTCAACAGCCTAGGCACCCAAACCCCAGCACTGAATATGGGGGCGTTTGGGAGTCAATAGTAAACCCCCCATGGTTAAGGTCAGAGAATGACAAAATTTTTTTATTTCGAGGATAAATAATAAGCACCCATGTCCTTTTTTACACCAGTCCCCCCCCTTTAAAGGGGATATATTATGATAAAAAAATAAAAAAAAGCCCAAGCAATCACTTACACACTTAGGGAAAAAATATCACCAAAAACCCCCACAAAAAAATCCCCAAAGAGAGAGAGAGAGAAAAAAAAAGAAAAAATGAAACAAGTAAAGAAAGAAAGCAGAACAGAAAACACAAAAAAACCGAAAAAATAAAGCCCAAGAGAAAAACAAAAAGGGGAACAACAAGAGGAGAGGGGAAATACAGAGAAGGGGGAAAGGGGGGGGGAGGGGGGGAAAAACAAAGGGGTGGTCGGCTCCGTGTCAGACGCCGTGGTGTAGGAACAATACGGGGAAAAGGAAGACAAAGTGATTTGGGTCAACTAATTTGGGGGTGGGGGAAAAAAAGGGTAAAAAGAATGGAATGGTGGGTCCGTGACTTGATGATGTTAGAGAAGAAGGGCCGGGGTTGGGGGGGGGGGGGGGGGGGGGGGGAGGGGCAGAGAGGGGGAAGGGAATGAAAAAGCCCATGCCTGAAAAGGGGGGTGGGGGGGGGGGTAAGGGGGGAGAGGAGGGTAACTGACAAAAAGAAATAGGAAGGGGGAAAATGTGTAAAGGGGAAAAATGTCCCAAAACCACCGGCCATAGGGGGGCCAGGCAAGAGACCTCAGCTTCTCCAGGGGCCCAAAAATTGAGGGCGGCGCCCATCCCTCTCCCCCTGCTTTACCCTTCCCAAAACCCCAAAGAGGGGAGGTACCCATTTTCCTTGGGAACTGAAGGGCTTTAGAACCAAACCTATTAAAAGTCACCCATCCCCTTGGTAACAAAAAAAGTGAGGTCTCTGACCCTAGCTCCCCTTTGGCCATAAAATTTTTTTTACCTTTTTTTTAAAAGATTGTATTGCAATCATTTTTTGGTCTATTTTCATGTTTGTTTTTTGAAACATGTGGTGGGCAGTTTGCAGTTAGGTTTGACTGGGTTCGCAAAAAAAACGTTTTTCCAAACATGAAAAGTCGTTTTCGTACTCAAACAATCAGGCAGAAAGGCCCCTGGGCTGAACACGCGCGGCGCGCGCGCACACACACACACACAATTTTAGAACACATATGAACACACACAACACATACATATGAACAATAAACAAACCACACAACCACGCGCGCACCACGCACGCCGCACGCACGGGGGCCTAGAGATGGAAACTGGAGACAAACAAAAGGGTAAACATGAGCAGACGAGCCATTGTGTTCAGACTGGGGGCTGGATTTTCCGGGACATTTCCGCCTGCGTCTCTTTCCCCTGTGTCCAGTAAAACCAACGACCCGCAATAACCGCCTTCCTTCACCGCTATTCTACGGATATATGCGTGAAGGTTGTTTAGACACGAAAGAAACCAGGGCGACCCAAAATCGTTTGTTTTCCCTGCAAAATTCTGTTTTTAAAAAGGGCCCCTCGGACAGGGAAACAAAAAACCCAGGTAGTAGACAGGACAGAAAGGAAAACAAAGGGGGGTATGCTTTTGGCCGGCTCTCCCGGGGGGAGTACAGGAGAAGTCTGCAATGACTTAAAGGGAATACAATAATTACAAAACAATACACTTTGCACAAACTTTCATATTCGCAGCTTTTTTCTTAAAAATTTTAGTCAATTATAGAAGATAATTTACGCTGCAGCAAAATAGGGAAAAAGGTCAGTGAATAAGGGGCATTGCAGAAAACAAATTTCTTCTTTTTTCTTTTTCAAAAGAAAAGAAATTTAAGGGGGGAAAAGTTGTTGACTTAAACTGAAACAAACCCCGTAAATAATCCCCTTTTTTTTTTCCCCCCAAAAAAGAGATTTTTTCTATGTCCGGAACAGTTCTTTTGCAGCGTTATATGAAGTTAATGTGATATTAAATCCAGCATTTTAAATGAGATGGGACAGTGTTTTGGATCCTGTAAAATCTTGTCACAAGTTTTTGAGTAAAGTCCATACATCATATTCCTCTGTCAGTTCGTTTTCATGATGGATGACTGATTGTTATTCTTTTTCTCTTGTTCTTTCCCAGTTAGTCATATCTTCAGCCCTTTTTTTGTGTTGTACTTTGTTGTTAGTTTTCTTTTTTTCCTTGGCTAAACTCCGAAATTCACCAAGGTAAGATGTTGCGTATGCGCCCCTTTTTTCCCACCATTTAAGGACCGCATTCCGCTTCAGGGAATAGCCGGTAGTTTGTTTTGTAATCCACCAAAGTGAAAAACAATTACGGATTTAACGTTTTTTCTGCATGTGTATACACAAAGGGGAATTAAACCCTCAGGTCTGCACGTGAATTACCTGGGGGAGCGCAGAAATTCGACCTGATTCACCAGACGCCCCGAATTTGAACCCAGTACTTCGGATCCAGGGATTTACTGACGTCGAGCGGTCTTAACCACTCGGCTATAGCGTCCGGGGTTTTACTGGTAGAACACCCGGGTTTGGCTGGGGTTTGGGGACAGGGGGCCCCTTTATCGATCCTCTTCTGGACATTGCACAGCCCGAGCTGCGAGGTCAACCCTGAGATGGTGTTCTTTACACAGGGCCCCTTGTTGTTCTTTACACAGGCCCCTTTTTTGTTCTTTTTCACAGGCCACTTGTTGTTTTTTACACGGCCCCTTGTTTTTTACACAGCCACTGTTTTTCTTTAACAGGCCCCCTTGTTGTTTTTTTCACAGGCCACTTGTTTTCTTTACACAGGCCCCTTGTTGTTTCTTTTACACAGGCCACTTGTTTCTTGCCCCCATTTAAAGGGGCTGCACTGGGCTTCAGGGGGGATGTCTAAAACAACCCTTATTTTTTCCTTTTTTTCGAGGATAATAGATTTAAACGCTCATTTTATTTTTTTTTCAGTCCCCCGGGGTATGAATTTTGTAAATTTTTTCATTGTTTCCCTGGCACACAAAGGCCTACCTTCCGTAAAACGGAACGGGTTTTACCGGTGCGCAAATCCTGCTGCGTTGCACCGGGACCTCGGTTTATAGTCTCATCTGAAGGACTATTTGGGAGGAGTGGAGTCGGCACTGATGTTCACTCCAGAGGACAAATCCTCTTGAACGAGAATCGAACCCGGATCAGCAGATCACAAAAACATTACTCTAACCACCAGGTTATCCCGTCCCCCTGATCTTTGATTACAGCTCCGAGGTTCACCAATGGTGAGATTTTTCCGTATGTAGCCGTTACATTTGTTGTTGTCATCTGTTCTTACTGGCACAGATGGCCTACTCTTCCGACAGGCAGATAGGGTTTTAACATGTGCGAGGTTTTCTGAGTGCATTGGCATACGTACGGGGCCTCGGTTTATAGTCTTATCCTTTGAAGGATTTTCGGGGGAATGCAGGGTTGGGTTTTTTAAAGATCAGATTTCAGTTGTTCCTGTCAGCAACTACGAAGTGATATAATCACATGCATAGTCTCAGGGATACTGAATAGGGAATTTTTGTTTTCCTACTGCTATTGTGATGGACATGAATAACTGAGCATGCATTTCTCTCTCTCTCTCTCTCTCTCTCTCTCTCTTCTCCTCTCTCTCTCTCTCTCTCTCTCTCTCTCTCACTCTGTTGCCAGAAAATCAGGCTGATTTTAGGAAAGGTTACTCCACAACAGACCATATATTTACTCTGTATTCAGTCATTCAGAAAAGCTTATCTAAAAAGAAAGGAAAACTATATGTTGCATTTGTAGATTTGTCCAAGGCCTTTGATTCTGTTCAAGAAGCATAATGATAAAGGCTTTGAGCAACGCTGGCACATCTTCTGTATTTCTAAATTCCATTAAATCAATTTACAGGGAAGTGATGTCATGTGTCAGAGTAAACAAAAGCTATACAGACATGTTTGAATGTCCACGGGGTTTGCGCCAAGGTTGTGTTCTAAGTCCCACATTGTTTTCGGTTGTAATAAATGAGTTAGTGATATGTCTAGAAGATCAGGGAAAACATGGAATACAACTGCTACCAGGTTTAGCTGAATTATTTATTCTACTATTTGCAGATGATCTCGTGTTGTTGTCTTGCACACCAAATGGACTACAAAACCAGATTAACTGTATGCTTAAAGAATGTACTGATCTTGGTCTGAAAATTAACAAAGATAAGACAAAAGTTATGGCTTTCAGAAAAGGAGGATTTGTAGGTAGGAGTGAGAAGTGGTTTGTTGACGGTGTTCCTGTAGAAGTGGTGAACAAATAATGTGTACCTAGGCTTTACCTTTACAACCACCATGAGTTTGAATGAAAATGCCAAACACCTTGCAAAAAAGGGCAAAAGAGCGCTATTTGATATTGTCAGAATATATAACCAATATAATAATATGTCTAGGAAAACATTTTTCAAAATATTTGACACTAAAATTCAACCAATTCTTCTGTATTCTTCTGAAGTGTGGGGCATTTTGTCTGAAAATCATCTGGTTGAGTCAGTACGTTTATTCCCTTGCAAGAGATTTTTAAATGTTTCCAGCCGCACTCCAAATAAAATGGTGTATGGTGACCTCGGGAGGTATCCTTTACAAATCAACTGTCGCATGCGTGCAGTTAAATATTGGCTTCGTATACTTAAAATGAATTATACTCGACTGCCCAAACAAGCTTATCAAATGATGATGAGATTAGACGAATCTGGTAAAATAAACTGGGTTTCAAAAGTTAAACATATGTTACAAAGTGTTGGGTTTGGGTATGTTTGGATAAATCAAAGAGTTGATAAGGAGAGGCATTTCTTGCTATCATTTAAGCAGAAACTCTTAGACGTGTACATGCAAGAATGGATGACAAGTGTTTGTAACAGTGACAGATTTAATCTTTACGCGTGTTTCAAGTCTTCCCTTATCCCAGAAACTTATTTAGGTTGTGTGCAGCAAAAGTGTTTCAGAGACATTTTTATTGGAGTACGGCTTGGAATCAGTGACCTCGGAATCCATAAGAATGTTATATGTGTGCAGATAATATAAACAATGACTGTCCATTTTGTCCAGGGTCAGAAGAAAATGAACTTCATATGTGTTTTCAGTGTGACACATACTCTACTTTGAGACCAAATACGCTGAAGGAGATTCCCATTCATTTTCAGAAAGCAAAGTATGTGAGTCTTATGGCCACCCAGAATGTGTCAATAATCAGACAACTAGCATGGTTTTTGTACAAAGCCTTCAAACTCGGAGACAGTAAACTCAGTCTCCAGTATACATAAAATTTTGCAAATCTTGATGTCATTTATCTATATTTATATGTGTGTTTTTTTCCCTTTTCATTGGCGTCACTTTTCTTGATATATTATGCATTCATGTGTCTGTAGACATTTATGTACCTCATGGAAGTGGGCAGAGGCCTAAATTCATTAAACATTGTCATTGTCATTGTCATCATTGTCTCTCTGTTGCCTGTGGTTTCCTTTCCTTGCCTCGTTCTTCCATTTTCCTCTGTTCTAATTTTCTGTTCCTGGGGTGCTTTCACACTTCAGCTTCAGGGCTCTTCTTCAGTCATCTGCTGTGATCTAATGGGGAAGGGGGGGGGGGTCGTCTGTTGGTCTGCTTCAATCAGGGATGTCTTGTTTGGTCTTTACTGTAACGTTGTTCTAAGGCAGGATGGAGGAATGCAATGATGGGTTTTTTGTTTGTTTTGTTGTTGTTGGTTGGTTGGTTTTTGTGTGTGTGTTTTTTTGGGGGGAAGGGGGGTTGTCAGTACTGATGTTAACTGTAGGGTGAAAATCCCCCTTGAACAGGGTCTTGGTGCTGGCTTGATGGAACCCAGGATCGATCCCGGGCCGTCAAATCGCCAGCGCAACGCTGTAACCACTAGGTTACCCCCACCCCTGGAAAAGAAAAACAATTGAAAGGTATGTACTTGGATTTGCACGAGTTATATATATATTTTTATTATCAGAGTGTTTACTTTCAGAGTCTACAATGCCTTCCTTCCCCTGTGAACCCTTTATATATGCCGGTGGGAACAGATGACAACATTTACAAAACCACATACACACGGGGACTGGTTGTAAAAAAGCACATAAGTGCTCATTCCATCATCCTCGATATAAAAGAATATAATTTTATTTTAAATGAGAACATTCACTACACTATGTCTGGTGTGTATGAACGCATGCAGAACATCTTGCACACATGTTAAAAGACACATGTAGGCCCTATTCATCTCTCACAGAGAGTAGGCCAGCTAACGCCATTGTATTTCTCCACAAACATATCCAGCCTACTGGGGGGGTGTTTGTGTGTGTGTGTGTGTGGAGGGGGGGGGGGGGGGGCTAAGTAGCCTCAGCACTGTGCTCACGATTCGATGGACTGCCATCCAGCTATCAGCAAGACACCCTTTCGAGGGGATCTTTTTTCCTGGAGTTCAACACTCAAGCTATCTGGTTATCTCAGAATGCGATAACATCAGTACTGACTCCACTCTCCTGAAAGTCAGATGTGACCACAACAGTAAATAAATAAAACAGAGGCAACATCTTGCCGCGCGCGCGCGCGCACACACACACACACACACACACACACACACACACACACACACACTGAAACCCGTTCTGCCTTTGGGAAGAGTAGGCCATTCATGCCAATAAAAACGGATAACAAGAAATATATTTTGGGGTTGGGTTGTTTTTTAAAGAAATAGTTTTTACCAAAACTTGTGTGGTGTTTAGCTATATCGGACCCAATATGGGACTGCGGCTTCCTGTAACAGCCTAGATAGGGAAAAATCTCACCGTTGGTGAACTTGGGAGCTCTAATCAAAGAACAATAAACAAACAAGTCAATCAATCAATAAAATACCCAGCAGGTATGGAAAAATCTCACCATTGGTTTAACTTGGCAGCGCTCTAATCAAAGAACAATAAACAAACAAATCAATCAATCAATAAAATACCCAGCAGGTATGGAAAAAATTTCACCATTGGTTTAACTTGGCAGCGCTCTAATCAATGAACAATAAACAAACAAGTCAATCAATCAATAAAATACCCAGCAGGTATGGCAAAAATTTCACCATTGGTTTAACTTGGCAGCGCTCTAATCAATGAACAATAAACAAACAAGTCAATCAATCAATAAAATACTCAGCAGGTATGGAAAAATCTCACCATTGGTGAACCAATCAAAGAACAATAAACAAACAAATCAATCAATCAATAAAATACTCAGCAGGTATGGAAAAATCTCACCATTGGTGAACCAATTAAAGAACAATAAACAAACAAATCAATCAATCAATAAATCAATAAAATACCCAGCAGGTATGGAAAAATCTCACCATTGGTGAACCTCGAAGCTCAACCAAAGAACAATAAACAAATAAATCAATCAATAAATCAATAAAATACCCAGCATGTAATCTGAACATGAGTGCTTATTCCATTATCCTCGATATAAAAGAATAAATACAATAAAACAATAAACAAAGACAGAAAGAAATCAATAAATTAATAAAATACCCAGTATGTAGGTTGAACAATAAGCAAACAAAAAAACAAAGAAATCAATGAAACATCCACCATGCAGGGAGAGAGATGGGGTCTGTCAGCTTCACCACGCCCCAGACACATCAGACAGGTCTGTGCACCCTCACACCATGGATTAAAATTTCAGTGTTTTTATGACAACTTTTCCAGTATTTGCCTCAGAGTTTCAGTGTTTTATCCTTTTTTTCAGTATTTACCTCACAATTTCAGTATCTTTATGACAATTTTTCCAGTATATTTGCCTCGCAGTTTCAGTATTTTAATGACACATTTTTCCAGTATATTTGCCTTGCAATTTCAGTATTTTAATGGCAATTTTTCCAGTATATTTGCCTCGCAGTTTCAGTATTTTAATGGAAATTTTTCCAGTATATTTGCCTCACAGTTTCAGTATTTTTATGACAATTTTTCCAGTGTATTTACCGCACAGTTTCAGTATTTTTATGACATTTTTCCAGTATATTTGCCGCACAGTTTCAGTATTTTATGAAAAATTTCAAGTATATTTGCCTCACAGTTTCAGTATTTTTATGACAAATTTTCCAGCATATTTGCCTCACAGTTTCAGTATTTTTATGACAATTTTTCTAGTATATATGCCTCACAGTTTCAGTATTTTTATGACAATTTTTCTAGTATATTTGCCTCACAATTCCAGTACTTTTATGGCGATTTTTTCAGTATTTTGCCTCAGAGTTTCAGTATTTTTATGACAATTTCCCCAGTATTTGCCTCAGAGTTTCAGTATTTTTATGACAATTTTCCCAGTATTTGCCTCAGTTTCAGTGGTTTTATGACAACTTTTTCTGTATATTTGCCTCAGTTTCAGTATTTTTATGACCATTTGTTCAGTATTTGCCTCAGTTTCAGTGGTTTTATGCCAATTTTTCCTGTATATTTGCCTCAGTTTCAGTATTTTTATGACAAGTTTTCCAGTATTTGCCTCACAGTTTCAGTATTTTCATACCCAGCATATTACCCATTTTCTCAAGTGAAAAGTAAGAAGCATTTTTTTTCTCTTTCTGTTTTTTCTTCATCCCCCCCCCCCCCCCCTTTTTTTTCCCCCTTTTCCTTAGCTAGAGCTCTGAGGTTCACTAATGGTGGGATTTTTGCATAGGCATGTTGCAGCTTCCTCCCCCCCCCCCCCCCCCCCCATACACACACATACACGCACCTCAATCATTTAAGTCTCAAGTTCATAGACTTTTAATACTCTCATTCACATGTGTTCAAGTCAAGTCAAGTCAAGTCAAAATTTTATTTCCAGATGGTACATTGAATAGGCAATGCATTTGCTTGTTTTCATCAAGCCATCTATCTAAGAACAAATTTATGAATGATTATACTGAAATACTACATAATTGCATCCTTTACCATTAAATTAAACCAGTAAAAGGAGGAAAATCGATAAGATAATATATTGAAAAATACAAATTACCACATATACATATACATGCACACACATACTCATACACACCTGCCCACGTGCGCACTCACGTCCACACACACACTTAAATAAAGAATGTTTTAAGAATTAAAAAAAGAAAATCATAAAACGTCACAACAAATTAATTCACCAACTGTTTCATCCATTCTTTCACGTTTATACTTTAGATAATAAAAAGGTACAGGAACAAAACGTTAGAAGATACTAGTCATTGCTTCATCATTACTGACAATATTGCTTTCAATGACCTCCCTCCTCTCCTCCTCCACCCAGCAAACGTGTGCTTTTATGCGTTCATAATCTTCAAATATCGCTTTTAAAAAATAAAATATTCACACAATAACTATCAAACAAGCAAGATAAGTCAAGTAAGACAATGATAATAATTATTATAATAGAGATACAATAATAACAACAATCATCCATCACTATGAGACAACAATATAACAAATAATCCCCATCACCATGAGACAATAACATAATGATGATAACAGAAAAGCATTGGAAAAGATGGGGGGTGGGGGAGGAGTATCAAGGGGGAAGGGGAAAACACATTCAATCAAATAGAAAAATAAGATAAAAAAAAACAATTATTCAAACAAGTAAAACCCCTATAGATACAAAATTCAAAAGCCCATGATCAACTGGACTATCAAACTAAAACAATATCAAACTAAAACAATATCGCTTATAATAGTACTAATAATATCATCTCTAACTGCAATAAAAACAACATCCACGATAAAATCTATTGAATTGGACAAGAGAAAGGCCATGAGGAGAGGAGAGGAGAGGAGAGGAGAGAGAGAGAAGAGAGAGAGAGAGAGAGAGAGAGGACACACTATGGAGCTATCAGGTCTACCATTTAAAAAAAAAAAAACCTTTTTCTCCTTTCCATGTTGTCTTAAAATTTGTAGATTATTTACTAGCTTGTATAGATTACTCTTACTTCTTTGCATAATTAGTGTACCTCTTTCCTGCCTCCCCCTCCCTCCACACATCCTTCAGAAACCTTTTGCTATTTCTCACCAGATTGCCAATCTTGGCAGGTCTGATAACATAGTGTGTGTGTTTGTGTTTGTGTGTTTGTGTAGAAGACAAGTGAATACAGTGAAAGGGGGGGGGGAGAATTGGAGCCTGTGTGTATGCCCACATGAGCTCACATACTCTGGATCGATCTCTCTCTCTCTCTCTCTCTCTGTTTGTGTGTGTGTTTGAGAAGTGAATACAGGCTGATAAGAGATAGGGTATGTGAGAGAGAAGTTTATTGTCCTCACCATTTACTTCTTTGCAGTCTAAGGCTCAGGCAGCAACTATTGTTATCTGTCATGTGAGCCAAAACGTGTTGGAATGCCCTTAGGCACCTGACTTATCAGGCCCAGCACATCCAGCTTGGGCTTGGGGAGAGAAAATCTCGTGGTTTTCAAGGGGGCAGTGGGAAAGGGACTGGGAACAAGGTCGTTATTTCACTAAGAAGAAAAAGAAGTTCACAACCAGGTCTGTGTAATTTTGTATTGAAGGACACTTGTCATGACAATGGACAGGCACAGGCCTGACTTAGACAATGGTATAAAGTGTGTAGCTCCCCCAAGGCTGCTTTTCTGGTGACTGTGTAGTCCTAGGCTGAAATAACAATAGGATTGAGAGACAGAGAGTGAGAGAGAAAGAGAGAAAGAGAGAGAGACTCTAGACTCAAATATATACTTTATTTTCTCAATACAGAAATAAGAGAGAGAGACTCAAGACTCTAGACTCAAGAATATTTTATTATCTCAATAGAGAAATGAGAGAGAGACAGAAAGAGACAAAGAGAATGACAATGATTTCTTGTGGTAAGCTTTCAAGCCCATCCACAAGGAGGAAGTGGGAAGAGGACTGGGCACAAACAAATATTTAATTAAACAAGAAGTAAAAACAATTCACAATGGTCCAATTAATTATCATGATATGGGATTCCACATCCTGGTTTAACAGCCCCAACAAACACAGGTACATTATAAACTATGATGATCATAATTGTTAGCAGAGGAAAACAATGAACAGAATTTATTGCTGTTAAAGCTGCATGAGTCATTCAGCAGCAGGAGGCCAGAGAGAGACAGAAACAGAGACAGAATGACAATCATCATCATCAACCATTACACCCAGTGGTGTGTAAGGCAGCAACAAAGCCCTTCCACTCCTGCCTATCCTGGGCTAACCTAGTCACTGATCCCCAAGAGTGTTGCATGGCCTTCATCTCACTTTCTACAGTCCTCCTCCACCTTGCTTTTGGTCTTCCTTTCTTTCTCCTTCCTTCTGGGGTCCAGTGCAATACTGTTCTTGTGATTGACTGTGGGTCTCTTCAGAGGATGTGCCCAATCCACAACCACCATCGTCTGGTGATGATGGTTCCCATGTCTTCCTGCCTGTATCTCCATAGTAAGTCTTCATTGGAGATCTTCTCTGGCCAAAAGATCTGGAGAATTCTTCGGAGGCATATGATGTGAAAGGATTGAAGTTTGGTAAGATCCGCTTCCGTCATCCTCCAGCACTCAGAACCCTACAGGAGCGTAGATACAACACAGCTCTGGTATAGCTTCAGCTTGGTATTGGTGCTGTACTGAGATATTGTTCATCTCCCTAAACACACTCCTGGCCTTGCCCAGTCTGTTGTGGATGTCTTCTTTTGTGCCGCCCTCTGGTTTGATGATGCTGCCAAGGTATGTGAACTTGTCTGTCTGGCGCAGGTCAGTTCCATTCACTTTCACAGGGGCTGGTGTGTTCACATTGAGCGACATTGTCTCTGTTTTCTTGGTGCTAATAGGAAGCCCCACTTGCTGTCGAATGTTTGGAGTCTGCTGGTCTTCTCCTGGATATGTTGGTGTGTGTGTGACAACAGTGCCAGGTCAATGACAATGGTTTATTGTAGTAAGCTTACTAGCCCATTTACAAGGGGACAATGGGAAGAGGAATGACCACAACCACATATTAAATTTTAACCAATAAGTAAGAACAATTCACAATGGTCCAATTAATTATCATAATTGCCCAGGTAATTATCATGACATGGACACCATATCATGGTTTAACAGTTGCAACAGATACCCCTACATTGTAAACTATGATTATTATAATTTTTAGCATGGCCAAAAATAATGGACAAATTTTATTGTAGTAGCATAGTAATGTAGTAGCCTAGTACTGTAGTAGCCTAGTGCTGTAGTAGCCTAGTACTGAGTAGCCTAGTACTGTAGTAGCCTAGTACTGTAGTAGCCTAGTATTGTAGTAGCCTAGTACTGTAGTAGCCTAGTACTGTAGTAGCCTAGTACTGTAGTAGCCTAGTACTGTAGTAGCCTAGTACTGAGTAGCCTAGTACTGTAGTAGCCTAGTACTGAGTAGCCTAGTACTGTAGTAGCCTAGTACTGAGTAGCCTAGTACTGAGTAGCCTAGTACTGTAGTAGCCTAGTACTGTAGTAGCCTAGTACTCAGTAGCCTAGTACTGTAGTAGCCTAGTACTCAGTAGCCTAGTACTGTAGTAGCCTAGTACTCAGTAGCCTAGTACTCAGTAGCCTAGTACTCAGTAGCCTAGTACTCAGTAGCCTAGTACTGAGTAGCCTAGTACTGTAGTAGCCTAGTACTGAGTAGCCTAGTACTGTAGTAGCCTAGTACTCAGTAGCCTAGTACTCAGTAGCCTAGTACTCAGTAGCCTAGTAGGCCCCCAGCCACCCCCTTTCCACTCCCAGGTTATTATTAGGCCTTACCTCATGTACACACTTTACCTGATCCTCCATTCTCTCTCTCTCTCTCTCTCTCTCTCTCTCTCTCTCTCTCTCTCTCTCTCTCTCTCTCTTTGTGTCCAGTACCAACCCACTGTGCTATATGGTGCAGAAATATGGGGCTTGGATGCAGCTGTAACACATTGTGAATCAGTACACCTCTTTGCTTTAAAGCAGTTTTTAGGCTTAGATAGACGTACACCTAATGATCTTGTTTATAGTGAAACTAATAGATACCCTCTCTCTGTTAATGCTGCTGTAAGATGCATTAGATATTGGATTAAGATTCTGCATATGAATGAGAGCAGGCTACCTTTTAAAGCCTACAAGATGCTTTATGATCTAGATGTCAAAGGGAAAAACAACTGGGCAACACAAATACGTACCTGTTTGTGTGAACTCGGGTTTGGATTTGTTTGGCTCAATCAAGGAGTCGGAAATTGTAGAGAGTTTATTAACGCTTTCAGGCAGAGATTGATTGACTGCCGATGGCAGCAATGGAGTAATCATATACAAAACAGTGAAAGATTTCAAATGTACAGACAATTTATAAGTTCGCATGATGTCAAACCTTATCTAAAACTTGATATGGATATACATTTGAAAAGAATAATGTCTAAGTTTAGACTTGGTGTATCAGATATAAATGTTCATAAATTCAGATACAGAGAACATGATATTGACGACCTCAGGCTGCTATGCCCATTATGTAAGCAAGCTCCGGAGGATGAAGTACACTTTGTCTTGTGCTGTCCCGTATTTGAGGATGTTAGGCAGAACTACATTCCTGTTAAATATAGTAGACAGCCTAATTTATTTAGACTCTGTTTACTCCTGGCTTCAAGTCATCCTGAGGTTGTGCGCAGCCTCACTTTATATTTGTGTAAAGCCTTCAGAATAAGAGAGATAATGTTATCCTAAGTGATATTTTTGTAGCTGACTTTGTGTTATACAGTAACATGTTGGTCTGTGTGTGTGTGTATGTGTGTGTGTGTGTGTGTGTTGTGTGTGTGTGTGCGTATGTGTTTAAACCAAAATACTAAGCAGTTCGGCAACCCCCTTCATGTATGGGCCAATGGCCTTTTTGTGAATAAACCGTTCGAGTTCGAGTTCGAGTTCGAGTTCTTTGTGTCCAGTACACTAAGTCTAGTTCTCAATCTAGTCCTAATATTATCGATATTTTTATTCTGCTGTTTGAAGATGATGTTGCCAACAACCCCAGGAGGTTTGCAACATCAATCAAACATTTTGAAAGACTGCTGTAATGATCTTCAGTTAAATGTTAATATCAATTAAACTAAAGTAATGGTATTTAGGAAAGGGGGATTTCTTTCAAAACAGGAACAATGGTATTAGGTAAGAAGTTGTGAATCAGTATTGCTATCTAGGTTTTAGTTTTACAACAAAGATGAGCTGTAAAATTGGGTACAGAACATTTAGCCACTAAAGGAAAGAAGGCAGTGGTTCAGTTGAACAAAGTCTTTCATAGGTATAAAGAAATGAACGTTAGTACTTTTTTCAAGATTTTCGACACTAAGATTCAGGCAATATTGTTGTATTCATGGGAAATATGGGGAACAAACAGACTAGAGCATATTGAGAAAATTCATTTGATGGCATGCAAAAGATTTTTAGGAGTACCTGTAAGAACACCTAATAAGATGGTTTATGGCGATTTAGGCAGATATCCACTTTATGTCAACTCCTGTACAAGCACCATCAAGTATTGGTTCAAACTATTGCAAATGGATCAAAGTAGAATACCATATCAAGCTTACTGCATGCAGTGAGAGCTAGACAGCAGTGGTAAATATTGCTGGATTTCAAAAATAAGATAAATTTTGTGTGAAACAGGTTTTAACATTGTTTGGATGCAGCAAAGTGTTGGGGATGTAAAAGTTTTCTTAGGTATGTTTAAACAAAGATTAGCGGGTATGTTTATTCAAGAATGGGATGGGACTGTACAAGATAAAGAGAGATATGAAGTGTATAGATCGTTTAAAAGTATTTTTGTAAAAGAGCAGTATTTAAACTCTATAGATGTCTACTGCTTTCCTGTAGCAATTACACAAGCAAGATTTAATGTTTTACCTCTTAACAATAATGTTTATAGATATAGTGATAATATCCCAGATAAATTATGTCCATTTTGTAAAACGAAAATTGAAAATGAAGCCCACTTTCTATTGGAATGTTACATGTACTCAAACTTAAGAGAAAAGTTTTTAAGCAAATGTATCAATGTACCATTGCCAGATATGTTCAAAGTAAGAAATGATGAGTACAAACATAGTTTGTCTAGATACATTTTTCATTCTATTAACAAAAGGAAACAATGTTGGCTTAAATACTCTATTGAAAAACTGCTAGGATTTGATATACTCAATATGGATGATTTTCCTTAGACAGCATCTTCTTTCTATGATTGGGTTATGGTTGATTTAAGGTTTATAATCAATAAATAGAATAAATGGTGTTTTTCTTCTTTATTCAGTAATAAATTGTTACTGACATAATCTGTTTGCATGATTTGGCTATATATATGTTTGTGTTTTCTTCTTTAATCAGTCATAAATCATTATTTGTTCGTGCATTTGCTTTGCCAATGAGATAAATGAACCCATTGTTCCATCCCAAGCCCAACAAATGTATTGTGGTCCAAGGCCAATGTACATTAAATCAGTTCAGAGTTCAGAGTTCAGAGCTCACACACACACACTCTCTCTCTCTCTCTCTCTCTCTCTCTCTCTCTCTCTCTCTCTCTCTCTCTCTCTCTCTCGCATGGCTCTTGCAATGGAATTGCCTCTTGCTCCCCAGGGATTGGGAGGAGGGAGGGGGTGGGGGAGAGAAGTGCGCCATATAGAGGTCAAAAGGGAAATAGAGTTGTTTTGGACTAGTGGTGTTACCACAGATATCAAAGCAAAATAAACAATATTAATGAAACACCCTCACAAAACCTTGCCCATGTTGAACACTGCTATGAGAAAGAGAAATAAATATCAGTGTACAAGATGCAAAGGAAATTTCTAAAAATAAATAAAAACACTTTTTGAAAATATGACAAAAGCAAACAGACAAACAAACAAACCGATCACACATACACATGCTTGTGCGCTCTCTCTCTCTCTCTCTCTCTCTCTCTCTCTCTCTCTCTCTCTCTCTCTCTCTCTCTCTCTCTCTCTCTCTTTCTCTTTCTCTCTCTATCTTTCTCTCTCTCTTCTCTCTCTCTCTCTCTCTCTCTCTCTCTCTCTCTCTCTCTCTCTCTCTCTCTCTCTCTCTCTTTCACACACCCCACACACACATACACACACACACAACACACACACACACATCTGAAAATAAAAGTTTGACTTGACTTGACTTGACTTGACATGACACACACACACACATGGATGTGTGTTTTTTTTTAATTCCATATGTTTGATTTGTATGGCTTATTATTGTTGTTTAGATTTTTTATGGGAAATGTGCATATATTATTGTTATTATTATTATTATCTTATTTTGTAAATGGATGGCTTAGTGTAAAAAAAATGTAAAAGCTATTACACTGCTTATTCAATGTGGGCTACCTCTGAAAATAAAAGTTTGACTTTGACACACACACACATGTGTCATCATCATCATCATCAGACCCGTGACCTTGGCGGTCGTGGGGGAGACATGAAAGACGATGCTGTGGTAAGCCTCCTCCATCCATCTCAGTCCTTGGCTCTGCACAGTAGTGCCGAGTCATTCATTCCGGTCCATTCTCTGATGTTGTCCATCCATGACTTGTTCTGTCTTCTCCTCTTTCTGCCACCTTCCAGTGTTCCCTGCAGTACTGTTTTTGGCAGAGTGTTGTGGCGGGTGACGTGGCCGAACCATGTCAGCTTTTTCTTCTTGACGATGGTGAGAAGGGGTTACTGTGGACCTGCCAGCCGTGTTATTTGACTCTTGACAAATTCATTGGTCTTTCCTTCTCTCCAGGATATGCCCGGTAGTTTTCTATGGCATTTTGTTTCGAATGACTGGATTGCTTTGCTGTTTCAGCAGTCAATGTCCAGGTTTCACTTCTGTACAGCAGGATCGTCTGAATTAGGGCTTTGTAGAGCTTTAGTTTGATTGGGAAACTGATCTCTTTACTTTTCCATATGGTGGTGAGTTTTGTCATGGAAGATGTTGCCATGGCTAGTCTGACTTTGATTTCTGTCATCGTTCGCGGGTCCTTTGTGAGTGTAGCGCCAATGTCTACCTCCTCCAGTTGCTGGCCGTTCATGTAAATTTTAGCAGTGGCGTTGCTCCTGCTGTTCACAAGTACTTTACTTTTCTCCGAGCTCACGTCCATCCCATATGCTCCAGCTCTGTTCTCAAGTCTGGTCGTAAGATCTTGCAGCTCTGTGTTACTTCCGCCCATGAGGTCAATGTCATCGGCAAACCCTAAGTTGTTGAGGGGTCTGCCGCCAATGGAGATGGTAGAGTGGAAGTCATGGAGGGTCTCTCTCATAATGTTTTCCAAGAACAGATTAAACAGGATTGGAGATAACAGGCATCCTTGTCGGACCCCAACTGTGGTTTTGAAGTAGTCTCCGACCTGATTGTTCAGAAGGACTGCACTGCTTGCAGTGTTGTATAGTGCTTGAATGGTTTGCACTAGTCCTTCTTCAATGCCAAACATTCTGAGGACCTGCCACAGGCCTTCGTGCCATACTCTGTCGAAAGCCTTCTTGAAGTCGATGAAGTTGTGGAACAGGTCTCTCTGATGTTGAAGATGTTTTTCCATCAGGATGTGGCAGTTAAAAATCTGTTCGATTGTGCTCCTGCCTGCCCTGAACCCAGCTTGTTCCTCTGCAAGGTGTTCTTCTGCCTCCTTGAGTCGATTCAAAATAACTTTGAGCATGATCTTGCTGGCATGGCTGATGAGGCTAATTGTTCTATAGTTTTGGCATTGGCGTAAATTCCCCTTCTTGGGCAGGGGTATGATGAGTGATTGTGTCCATTCTGTTGGCCACTGTTTTGTCTCCCAAATCTTCTGACAGATAGCTGTAACATATGTGATGACTGTTTCGCCACCACGCTTGAGCAGCTCTGCTGGTATATTGTCTGCTCCTGGGGACTTTCCTACTGGTAAGCTGCGGATAGCTTCTTCCACTTCTTCCCTCAGTATAGGTAATGGCGAGGGTGCTCTTGATGTTGCTGCTTTCTCTTCTATTATGCTCTTGTCAGGTTGTATTGGGTAGTTGTACAGTTCTTGACAATATTCAGACCACCTGTTTAATGCAGCTAAGCTTTCTGTGAGGAGGTTTCCGGAGCTGTCTTCAATGACTGATGATTTGGTTTGAAGTGGTTTTGTGAGTTTCTTTAGGGTGTCGTATGCCTTTTTACTGTTGCCTACTTTCATGCTTTTTTCGATCTCATCACATTAATCACTGATCCACTTCCCCCAAAACATATGGAGACTTGGAGAGGAGATTGGCGCTACCAAGGAATATCCTAAGCCCACAGAAAAAACATGAAAGACAAATGCAAAGCCAAAATGATACCGGATCGGTCGAGGCCCGGGTTACCAACAACCGCGCTTTCCATTGATCAACACCAGGGTGGAAGTGACAAGTCAGCTACTGGAGTTAAAACATTACTTAAGCTCCCTAGAGAACAAATCACCATTGGTACATGGAACATCTGTACACTCTACCAGTTCGGAAAAATCAAAGAACTAGAGTATGAGCTTAGCCACTATAAATGGGACATTATTGGACTAGGAGAAGTGAGATGGACAGGATTTGGTGAGACATTGACTGAAGAAGGCAACAAGATCTGGTACAGTGGCCAAGAGAAACATCACCAACATGGAGTGGCATTTATTGTCAGAAAGGAAGTAGTGGGGTGCATTATCAGCTGTACACCGGCTTCCAGCAGGATTATCAGCATCTGGGTGTCGGCCAAGCCCAAGAACATCACCATCATACAAATCTATGCACCATCATCTGACCATGCAGATGAAGAAGTAGAAGAATTTTATGAAGATCTTGAAGAGACCATTATGAAAATACCCAAGAAGGACATCATCATCATCCAAGGGGATTTTAACGTCAAAGTAGGTCCTGACTCTTACAACCAATGGGCCAGAACAGTTAGTCAGTTGGAACTGGGAGACCAACGACAGGGGACTACGTCTGCTGGAGTTTGCCTGCACCCACAGACTTACCATTGCCAATACCCTCTATCCCCACAAGCAGTCAAGGAGGACAACCTGGCATGCGCCAAACGGCAATAACCAAATAGATTTTTATCTTAACACCACGGCGCTTCAAATCCAGCATCAACAGAGCCAGAACAAGAACCTACCCTGGAGCTGACATAGGCAGCTACCACGACCTTGTGCCGCTGATATTCAAAATGAAGCTGAAGAAAAACAAACAGCCTGCAAACCCACGTATCAAATTTGACGTGGACAAACTGAAAGATCCAGATGTGGAGGAGATCTTCCAAGCTAAGCTTGGCGGACGTTTTGCGGCATTAACCCTCCTGGACAATGACATCAATCACCTCACCAACAACTTTAATGAGGCAGTCCGAGAAACAGCAGAGGAGTTACTTGGTCGTCAGAGGAATAAACACTAGCTATGGACTACCAATGACATCTTGGACCTCTGCGATACAAGAAGAGCACTGAAACCAACCAGGTCTTCCAACCATAAAGAATACCGGGAGGCCAACAATCTCGTGAAGAAGTCAATGTTAAAGGCCAGAGAGAAGTGGATCAGTGATCAATGTGATGAGATCAAAAAAAAAGCATGAAAGTGGGCAACAGTAAAAAGGCATACGACACACATGAGTCATGGGCCCATAAAATAATAAAAACTTGTTAACTCAGCACAGGACCCACTTTTGCTGCCTCTCTCTCTCTCTCTCTCTCTCTCTCTCTCTCTCACATACACACACATCTGTCTATCTGTCTTTGTCTTTCTCTCTCACATCTGTCTACCTGTCTGTTTGTCTTTCTCTCTCCCATCTGTCTGTCTGTCTGTATCTCTCAATTAGAGGAAGAACCATTACAAAATTTACTTTCATATACACACATCTAGTATCTCTTAGAGTAAACAGATATTAAATTGAAGACAACAACAACAACACACACACATACATACATAAGCACATGCACACACCCACCTTCTTTCTTATTCAATGTACCATCTGGAAATAAAAATTTGACTTTGAGTTGACTTTCATTTTCTTTGTCTCTGCCCTACAGATACCTACTATACCCAAAGGCAGGTAGGCCCTACACAAAGACACCCTCACCCTAGGGGTCTTGCATCATTTACACACAATTGACCATCTCATACTGGTATTGTTTCTTGCCCCTCCCCCTCCTCCAATGTCTCTGTCCTCCTTGCAGTATAATAGCCTAGGCCTTGTAGCCTAATAGGCCCCCAGGCCTTACCTCCTGTACACACTTTACCTGATCCTCCATTCTGTTTCTCTCTCTCTCTCTGTAATCCGAATCCCAATCGGAATCTGAATCTCTGTCCAGTACACCAAGTCTAGTTCTCAACTGTTGCTCTTTGTCTCTTTCTCTGTTTCAAGTAGGTGAAGAGGAGGGGGGGGGCCCTCTTCTTAGGGTAACATAGACCTGTTCATTAACATGGTATCTCAAGTGCTCACGCCTGTCTTTGTCCTCATGCCTGCCTTTGTCCAAGACTCCCATGTCTCTCTTCTTAGGGAGGGTGGGGCCCTCTTTTTAAGGGCCCAGTGCTCTCTCTCTCTCTCTCTCTCTCTCTCTCTTTCTCTCTCTCTTAAGGGCTATTTCCCCATGTTTCTACTGTGAGACGTATAAGTGTTGGGTTATTATTAGATGTATCCCTACAGCAGGACTGGATGTAAAAAAGCACTATTTGCTTATTCATTATTCTAAAAAAAGGATTTGTCATTGTCTTTTTCATTGTCTCTTGAAGTAGCTATTAAGTATACAGGAAGAGCCATGTACTTTTCTTTCAACACTTTATTTGGTCTCCTATTTCCCTATGTTTGCATGGCCAAAAGGAATTGCCTCTTGCTCCCCAGGGGATTGGGAAGAGGGAGGGGGTGGGGGAGTCCTGAAAAGTGGCCATATTAAGTCAACAGGAAATAGAGTTGTTTTGGACTAGTGGTGTTACCACAGTATCAAAGCAAATTACAATATTAATAAAACACCCTCACAAAACCTTGCCCATGTTGAAGACTGCTATGGGAAGAGAAATAAATATCAGTGTACAAGATGCAAAGGAAAATTTCTAAAAATAAATATTAACATTTTTGAAAATATGACAAAAGCAAACAAACAAAAAACAATCACACACACAACTTGTGCTGGCTCTCTCTCTCTGTCTCTCTCTCTCTCTCTTTCTGTCTCCTCTCTCTCTCTCTCTCCTCTCTCTCTCTCTCTCTCTCTCTCTCTTTCACACACACACACACACACACACACACATGGTTGCATCTTTTAAAATCCATATGTTGATTTGTATGCTTATTATTGTTCGATTTCGGGGATGTAATATATATATTATTTTAAATTTTTATTTATTACTTATTTTGTAATGGAGCTTGTGTAATTTTCTTTGTTTAAGCTATTGCACTGCTTAATGTCCACTACCATTGAAAATAAAAGTTTGACTTGGAAATACACACTTTCCACAAGAGTCATGGCCCATAAAATAATAAAAATGTTATCAGCACAGGACCCATTTTGCTGCTCCCTCTCTCTCTACACACATCTGTCTGTCTGTTTGTCTTTCTCTCTCCCCTCTATCTGTCTTTCTGTGTCTTCCAATTATAGGAAAACCATTACAAAACTTTACTTTCATTTAACACCAATCATTAGTATCTCTTAGAGTGAACAGACATAAATTGAAGACAACAACAACAACAATAACAAACACACACTACATTTGCATACACCAAACGCACACACTAACTAACACACAACACACAACACACCACACATGAACACTTTCTTATTCAATGTACTATCTGGAAATAAAAATTTGACTTTGAGTTGACTTTCATTTTCTTTGTCTCTGCCCTACAGACACCTACTATACCCAAAGGCAGGTAGGCCCTACACAAAGACACCCTCACCTAGGGGTCTTGCATCATTTACACACAATTGACAATCTCACCTTGTATTGTTGCTCTCTCTTTGCTTTTAGAACACCCCCTCACCCTTGAATCCTTGAGTTTGTTACATATCCTAGGATGATCTAGTTTCTTGCCCCTCCCCCTCCTCCAATGTCTCTGTCCTCCTTGCAGTATAATAGCCTAGGCCTTGTAGCCTAATAGGCCCCCAGGCCTTACCTCCTGTACACACTTTACCTGATCCTCCATTCTCTCTCTCTCTCTCTCTCTCTCTCTCTCTCTCTCGTCTCTCTCCTCTCTCTCTCTCTCTCTCTCTCTCTCTCTCTCTGTAATCCGAATCGGAATCCGAATCCGAATCCCAATCTCTGGCCAATACACCAAGTCTAGTTCTCAACTGTTGCTCTTTGTCTCTTTCTCTGTTTCAAGTAGGTGAAGAGGAGGGGGAGGCCCTCTTCTTAGGGTAACATAGACCTGTTCATTAACATGGTATCTCAAGCCCTCACGCCTGTCTTTGTCCTCATGCCTGCCTTTGTCCAAGACTCGCATGTCTCTCTTCTTAGGGAGGGTGGGGCCCTCTTTTTAAGGGCCCAGTGTTAATTACTTTCTCTCTCTCTCTCTCTCTCTCTCTCTCTCTCTCTCTCTCTCTCTCTCTCTCTCTCTTAAGGGCTATTTCCCCATGTTTCTACTGTGAGACTGTATAAGTGTTGGGTTATTATTAAGATGTATCCCTACCAGCCAGGACTGGATGTAAAAAAGCACATGAGTGCTTATTCATTATCTCGAAATAAAAGAATTTGTCATTGTCATTGTCATTGTCTCTGAAGAGTAGGCTATTAAGCTATACAGGAAGAGCCCTGTACTTTTCTTTCACACCTTATTTGGTCTCCTATTGTTGCCCTACTGTTTGCATAGCTCTTGCAAAGGAATTGCCTCTTGCTTCCCAGGGGATTGGGAGGAGGGAGAGGGGGGGGGAGAAGGGTGCCATATAGAGGTCAAACAGGAAGTAGAGTTGTTTTGGACTAGTGGTGTTACCACAGATATCAAAGCAAAATTAACAATATTAATAAAACACCCTCACAAAACCTTGCCCATGTTGAAGACTGCTATGGGAAAGAGAAATAAATATCAGTGTACAAGATACAAAGGAAATTTCTAAAAATAAATAAAAACACTTTTTGAAAATATGACAAAAGCAAACAAACAAACAAACCAATCACACACACATGCTTGTGCTGGCTCTCTCTCTCTCTCTCCTCTCTCTCTCTCTCTCTTCTTCCTCTCTCCCTCTCTCCTCTCTCTCTCTCTTTCTCTCTACTCTCTTTCTCTCTCTCTCTTCTCTCTATCGTCTCTCTCTTCTCTCTCTCCTCTCTCTCTCTCTCTCTCTCTCTCACACACACACACACACACACACACACACACATGGTTGCATCTTTTAAAATCCATATGTTTGATTTGTATGGCTTATTATAGTTTCGATTTGGGGGGATGTATATATATTATTATTATTATCTTATTTTGTAAATGGATGGCTTGGTGTAATTTTCTTTGTTTAAGCTATTGCACTGCTTAATGTCCACTACCATCTGAAAATAAAAGTTTGACTTTGACACACACATTCACACATGAGTCATGGGCCCATAAAATAATAAAAACTTGTTAACTCAGCACAGGACCCACTTTTGCTGCCTCCCTCTCCTCTCTCTCTTACACACATCTGTCTGTCTGTTTGTCTTTCTCTCTCCCATCTGTCTGTCTTTCTGTGTCTCTCAATTATAGGAAAAACCATTACAAAATTTACTTTCATATACACACATATCTAGTATTCTTAGAGTGAACAGACATTAAATTGAAGACAACAACAACAATAACAACACACACTAACACATATGCATACACACACACACACACACACAACACACACAACTAACTAACACACAACACACACACACACACACACACACACACACGAACACTTTCTTATTCAATGTACTATCTGGAAATAAACATTTGACTTTGAGTTGACTTTCATTTTCTTTGTCTCTGACCTACAGACACCTACTATACCCAAAGGCAGGTAGGCCCCACACATAGACACCCTCACCCCAGAAGTGGTCTTGCATCATTTACACACAATTGACAATCTCACTTGTATTGTTGCTCTCTCTTTCCTTTAGACCCACACCCCCACACCCCCTCACCCTTGAGTCCTTGGGTTATTTACATAGCCTAGGATGATCTGACTGATCCTTCATGATGTTCCAAGGAGTGGAAGGATCTTCATGAAGGATCAGTCAGCATTGGTGGCAGAATGATCACAGACCTCAGCTTCGCAGATGACATTGATAGAATAGCAGAATCAGAAAAAAAGCTTGCCAGCCTAACAAAACACCTGAATAAGGCTTCCAAAATATATGGTATGGAAATCAGTGCAGAGAAGACCAAACTGATGACTAATAACACCAACGGCATTAGCACTGATATCAGGGCTAATGACCAGAAGCTGGAAACAGTTCAAAGCTTCAAGTACCTGGGAGCCATTGTATCAGACCAGGATCCAAGCCAAAAGTTAGTATGTAGGACTGCACAGACAATAACAGCACTGTCAAAAACTAAACACCATCTGGAGAGATAAAAATATCTCACTTATCTCCAAGATCAGACTAATGCGCTCCCTTGTCATATCCATATTTCTGTATGCCTGTGAATCATGGACCCTGACTGCATATTTGGAGAGAAGATACAGGAGGTGGAGATAAGATGCTTTGGAAGACTCCTTGGCAATCTCCTACAAAGACCAAAGCTAACGAAAGCGTGTATAACAGAGTCAGCAACCACTGCACCATGAGAACTTCTACGAAACTAAATGGTATGGGCATCACAAGATCCAAAGGACTTGCATAAGACAATTATTCAAGGCACTGTCAAGTGAGGAGAAGAAGCATGAAGATGGGAGGATAAAAGAATGAGAAATAACAAGATGAGAGGCAGACAAGAAGATGAGGGAAGGTACTGAGGGTGCCCCCACAGTGCAGAGGATAAAAAAGAGAATAGATGTGATCTAGTTTCTTGCCCCTCCCCCTCCTCCAATATCTCTGTCCTCCTTGCAGTATAATAGCCTAGGCCTTGTAGCCTATAGGCCCTCAGGCCTTACTCCTGTACAACTTTACCTGATCCTCCATTCTCTCTCTCTCTCTCTTCCTCTCTCTCTCTCTCTCTCTCTCTCTCTATCTCTCTCTCTTCTCTCTCTCTCTCTCTCTCTCTCTCTTGTATTTTTTAGAGTGAACAGACATTAAATTGAAGACAAACAACAACAATAACACACACACTAACACACACACACACACACACACACACACACACAACAAACACACACACACACTTCTTTCTTATTCAATGTACCATCTGGAAATAAAAATTTGACTGAGTTGACATTTTCTTTGTCTCTGCCCTACAGACACCTACTATACCCAAAGGCAGGTAGGCCCCACACATAGACACCCTCACCCTAGAAGTGGTCTTACATCATTTACACACAATTGAAAACCTCACTTGTATTGTTGCTCTCTCTTTCCTTTTAGACCCCTACCCTCACACCCCCTCAACCTTGAATCCTTGAGTTTGTTACATATCCTAGGATGATCTAGTTCCTTTCCCCTCCCCCACTCCCATGTCTTTGTCCTCCTTGCAGTATAATAGCCTAGGCCTTGTAGACTAGTAGGCCCCCAGGCCTTACCTCCTGTACACACTTTACCTGATTCTCCATTCTCTCTGTCTCCTCTCTCTCTCTCTCTCTCTCTCTCTCTCTTCTGATCGATCTATCCTCCTCTCTGTCCAGTACACCAAGTCTAGTTCTCAACTATTGCTCTTTGTCTCTTTTCTCTGTTTCAAGTAGGTGAAGAGGAGGGGGGGCCCCTCTTCTGTAGGGTATGACCTGGGCTTAAAGGTTCTCAGGCTCAACGCTTTTTGTCCTCATCCTGCCTTTTGTCCAAGACTCGCATGTTCTCTTCTTAAGGGAAGGATGGGGCCCTCTTTTTAAGGGCCCTAGTGTTAATTACTCTTCTCTCTCTCTCTCTCTCTCCCTTTCTCTCTCCTTACTCTTCTTTCCCTCTTCTTCTCTCCTCTTCTCTCTCTTTCTCTCTCTTAAGGTGCCTCTTCCCCAGGTGATCTACTGGAAGACTGCTATAAGAGTTTGTTATTATTAGATGTTTTCCCTACTAGCCTAGACAATATTAAAAAAACACATCGAGTGCTTATTCAATTATCCGAAATAAAAGAATTTGTCATTGTGCATGTCTCTGAAAGTAGGCTATTAAGCTATACAGGAAGAAGCCCTGTACTTTTCTTCCACCTTATTGGTTCCTATGTTGCCCTACTGTTGCATAGCTTGCAAAGGAATTGCCCTCTGCTCCCCAGGGGATGGGGAGGGAGAAGGGGGGGGAGGGGGGAGAAGGGTGCATATAGAGGTCAAAGGGAAATAGAGTTGTTTTTGACTAGTGGTGTTAACCAAGATATCAAAGCAAAAAATTAACAATATTAATAAAACACCTCACAAAACCTTGCCCTGTTGAAGACTGCTAAGGGAAAGAGAAATAAATATCAGTGTACAAGATCACAAAGGAAATTTCTAAAAATAAATATAACACTTTTTGAAAATATGACAAAAGCAAACAAACAAACAAACCAATCACACACACATGCTTGTGCTGGCTCTCTCTCTTCTCCTCTCTCTCTCTCTCTCTCTCTCTCTTTTCCTCTCTCTCTCTCTCTCTACACACACACACACACACACACACACATGGTTGCATCTTTTAAAATCCATATGTTTGATTTGTATGGCTTATTATTGTTTCGATTTCGGGGGATGTATATATTATATATATATTATTATTATTATTATTATCTTATTTTGTAAATGGATGGCTTGGTGTAATTTTCTTTGTTTAAGCTATTGCACTGCTTAATGTCCACTACCATCTGAAAATAAAAGTTTGACTTTGAAACACACATACACACATGAGTCATGGGCCCATAAAATAATAAAAACTTGTTAACTCAGCACAGGACCCACTTTTGCTGCCTCCCCTCTCTCTCTCTCTTACACACATCTGTCTGTCTGTTTGTCTTTCTCTCTCCCATCTATCTGTCTTTCTGTGTCTCTCAATTATAGGAAAAACCATTACAAAATTTACTTTCATATACACACATATCTAGTATCTCTTAGAGTGAACAGACATTAAATTGAAGACAACAACAATAACCACACACACTAACACACACATGCACACACACACACACACACCACACACACCACACACAAACACACAAACACACACTTCTTTCTTATTCAATGTACCATCTGGAAATATAAATTTGACTGAGTTGACATTTTCTTTGTCTCTGCCCTACAGACACCTACTATACCCAAAGGCAGGTAGGCCCCACACATAGACACCCTCACCCTAGAAGTGGTCTTACATCATTTACACACAATTGACAACCTCACTTGTATTGTTGCTCTCTCTTTCCTTTTAGACCCCTACCCTCACACCCCCTCAACCATTGAATCCTTGAGTTTGTTAATATCCCTAGATGATCTAGTTCCTTTCCCCTCCCCCACCTCCCATGTCTTTGTCCTCCTTGCAGTATAATAGCCTAGGCCTTGTAGACTAGTAGGCCCCCAGGCCTTACCTCCTGTACACACTTTACCTGATTCTCCATTCTCTCTCTCTCTCTCTCTCTCTCTCTCTCTCTATCCAGTACACCAAGTCTAGTTCTCAACTGTTGCTCTTTGTCTCTTTCCTCTGTTTCAAGTAGGTGAAGAGGAGGGGGGGGGGGTGGGGCCCTCTTCTTAGGAGGGTGGGGCCCTGGGCCCTCTTTTTAAGGCCCAGTGTTAATACTCTCTCTCTCTCTCTCTCCTCTCTCTCCTCTCCTCTCTCTCTCTCTCTCTCTCTCTCTTTCTCTCTCTCTTTTAAGGGCTATTTCCCCATGTTTCTACTGTGAGACTGTATAAGTGTTGGGTTATTATTAAGATGTATCCCTACCAGCCGGGACTGGATGTAAAAAAGCACATGAGTGCTTATTCATTATCTCGAAATAAAAGAATTTGTCATTGTCATTGTCATTGTCTCTCAAGAGTAGGCTATTAAGCTATACAGGAAGAGCCCTGTACTTTTCTTTCACACCTTATTTGGTCTCCTATTGTTGCCCTACTGTTTGCATAGCTCTTGCAAAGGAATTGCCTCTTGCTCCCCAGGGGATTGGGAAGAGGGAGGGGGTGGGGGAGAGAAGTGGCCATATAGAAGTCAAACAGGAAATAGAGTTGTTTTGGACTAGTGGTGTTACCACACATATCAAAGCAAAATTAACAATATTAATAAAACACCCTCACAAAACCTTGCCCATGTTGAAGATTGCTATGGGAAAGAGAAATAAATATCAGTGTACAAGATGCAAAGGAAATTTCTAAAAATAAATATTAACACTTTTTGAAAATATGACAAAAGCAAACAAACAAACAAACCAATCACACACACATGCTTGTGCTGGCTCTCTCTCTCTCTCTATCTCTCTCTCTCTGTCTCTGTCTCTGTCCTCTCTCTCTCTCTCTCTCTCTCTCTCTCACACACACACACACACACACACAACACACACACACATGGTTGCATCTTTTAAAATCCATATGTTTGATTTGTATGGCTTATTATTGTTTCGATTTTGGGGGGGATGTATATATATTATTATTATTATTATTATTATTATCTTATTTTGTAAATGGATGGCTTGGTGTAATTTTCTTTGTTTAAGCTATTGCACTGCTTAATGTCCACTATCTATCTATCTGTCCCGTAGTCTGACGACCGTGGGGGCACCCTCAAAGACTCAGCAACCAGTTCCCTCCATTCTTCTCTCTGTTCTGCCTTTCTCAGGGTTTTGTTGAGTTCTAGGCCTGTCCATTCACTGATGTTATCCTCCCAGCTCTTCCTTGGTCTGCCTCTTCTTCTTCCTCCTTGGACAGTGCCTTGCAAAACTGTCTTTGTAATTCCTTGGGATCTTGTGACATGCCCATACCACTTAAGTTTACGCTTTTTCACGATCGTTAGAAGGTTCTCATAGGGTCAATGGTTTGCTGGATTCTGTTATGCACGCTTTCGTGCTTATGTGGTCTTTGTAGGAGATGCCAAGGAGTCTCCGAAAGATTCATCTCCACTGCCTGTACTCTCCTCTCCAAATCTGCAGTCAGGGTCCATGATTCACAGGCATACAGAAATATGGATATGACAAGGGAGCGCATTAGTCTGATCTTGGAGATAAGTGAGATATCTTATCTCTCCAGATGGTGTTTAGTTTTGACAAAGCTGTTATTGTCTGTGCAGTCCTGCATACTACTTCTGGCTTGGTCCCTGGTCGGATAAAATGGCTCCAGGTACTTGAAGTTTTTGAATGTTTCCAGCTTTGGTCAAAAACCCCCTGATATCAGTGCTAATGCGTTGGTGTTATTAGTCATCTTTTGGTTTCTCTGCATGATTTCCTGGGGTATTTTTTGGAGGCCTTACCAAAAGTGTTTGTTTAGGTGGTAAGCTTTTTTCTGATCCTGTTTCCCTCAATGTATCTGGAAGCGGGGTTTGTGATCGTTCTGCCCCCAAATGCTGATGATCTTATGATGTTCCAGTGATCAGCCTGATTCTTCAAGGAAGTGTTAAAAAGGGGGGGTGAGAGTGCCCCCTTTGCCTTACTCCAACTGTTGTTCGAAACCATTTCCAATGTTGTTGTTGTGTACACTGCATGGTGGCCTCGTGTAAGGGGTTGATGACTTGATAGGTTTGCATTGATGTGTTACAAGTTCATGGTTGCCCACAAGCTGCATGCAACCCTGTCAAATCCCTTTCTTAAAATCGATAAATAGTGGTTGGTTTGTGATGTTGAAGGTACTGCTCACATGTATTTGAGGTTGAATATTGTCTGTTGTGCTGCCCCCTGCTCTGAACCTGCTTGTTCTCAGCAATGGGGTCTCTGCTTGTGGCTTAGTTATTCAATTTTCGCACATGACTTGTTTGGGGACTATGAGGCTGTTTTGTGGGTTAATTAGGCATTTTGGATTTCCTTTTTGGGGGAGGGTGATGATGAGCGACTGGTCCATGGTGTTGGCTTTTTCCCTGTCTGCCGATCTTGTTGCAGATTCTTGTGGGGCATGATATGGTTTCCCCCTCCAGCTTGGCCAACCAGCTGGAATGTTGTCACCCCCTGCTGATTCCCTTTTTCGCGATCTGATGTTTTTCCATTCTTCTCGGGGTGGGTGACGTTGTGTCTTTGCTTTCGGGTACTTAAGGATTCTGGTTTCCCCCTGCGGTTCTATAGTTTTAAGGCGGAGCAGTTTTCTGTATTGTTCAAAATATCCGGGGTAGGAGCCTTTCCCATTTTTGTCTTGGATTGTTAAACCCTTTTTCTCTGTTTGTGTGTGGGTTTTACAGTGATATGCTTTCTTGCTATTGCTTTTCTTGATGTTCTTTTCCCAATGTTTGGCATTTTTCCCCCGACCAATTTCTTTTGCCTGGGTCTGGACTTCTGATTCTTTTGTTCCCGCCCTATATGTTTGCTTTTTTTTTTGTTTCATTTTTCTTTTTTTTAAAAATCTCTACCCTTGTGATAGTTGTGGATGTTAGGTGTGCCCATGGTTTTTTGATGGTCGGGTTTCCCAAAAAGCTCGTTTGCTGTTTAGTCATGCTGTTTTGAAACTATTCGTCGTGTTCTATGTTCTGAGTCTTACAGTGGTGCTAAAAACTTTCCCCCCAATCCTTGCTTAAAAAATTTTCTAATCCTCGGGTCCTTAGTTTCGAGGTAAATTTGCCCTGATGTTGTTCCGTTTTGTGGTTTTCTTTAGCGTGTGGAAGATCACACAGTCAGCCCTCCTATTTTTGCTCCGGAAAAATTCGTGCTGTGCGATGTTAACGTGACTAAAACCGTTTTCACCATGATGAAATCATTTGGTTGTGGTTTTCTCCATTTGGGCTTGCCATGTCCTTTTTCGGGATTTTTGTGTGGGCAAGTGTATTCACTAGTGGGGGGTTGGTTGTTATGGAAAACTCAGGAGCCCAAACCCTCTTTCATTTGTTTGGGTTATTACAATGGGCCCACAAAGCCCTCCAGTTTTCCTGTCTTTCCTCCTTGGCTTTTCCAGTCGCCTTGACAAGGGGATTCTTCTTGGGTGTTTGTTTCAAAACCTCTTGTGGGGGTCATAAAAATTCTTCTCGGCTTTCATCGTCAGTTGTGTAGGGGGTAGCTGTACTTAGTTTGAAAAAGGGGGTTGTTAGGCGGATGGAATAAGTCTCTGGACACGGTGCACTATGACGGTTTTCAGGGTTTTCTTTTTGGGGAACGAAAAACCCCCACGCGTTTTCTGTTTTCCGTTTTCCACTGTAGTATTTTTGTGGTCTTCCTGGGCTTTGTTTTCCCATGTTTTTCCACCGATTCGCAGACCCCAAAGGATGGCCAATAAATTTCGGAATCCATGTGTGTTCTTCCACTTTGCCGCACTCTTAGTGTTTACTTTCCATGTGAAATGAGGGTGTTTGTTGGCACGAATTTTGCTGGGTTTTAATCAGTAGATATTTCGACTCTGTCCTGTGAGCAACAGAAGGCGCGGTTGGAAACCCGGGCAAACGACCGATCCGGTAGGGAGTTTTTGGTGTCTTTCATAGGTGTGTCTTGGGAAAATCAAACCTGGCGGACCCCACCCCTTCCGGGTCGGTTTTTTGGTTGGGTTTACTCCCCAATGGGGGTGGTACGGGTTTTACTGGTTACAGTGCGAGGGATTTCTGACCTGATCAAAAATGTCCATACCTCTAAAAAAAAAGTTTGACTTTGACAACACATAACACATGAGTCATGGGCCTATAAAATAAAAAAAAATTTTTAAAACTCAGACAGGCCCCACTTTTGTCCCCTCCCTCTTTCTTCTTAACACATCGTCTGTTTTTTTCTCCTCCTCTATTGTCTTTCTGTGTCTCTTTTTATGGGAAAAAAACCATTACAAAATTTTTTTATTTACACATTCAAATATCTCTTAGAGTGAACAGACTTTAAAATTGAAGACAAAACCAACAAAAATAAAAACACACTAAAATAGCACCCCACAACACAAAACTAACACACTAACAACACACAACACACACACACACCACCCCAACACACCAAACCCTTTTATTTAGATATCGGGAAAAATAAAACATTTGACTTTGAGTGTTTTTTTTTCTTTGTTTCTGACCTACAGAAACCTTTCCGGCAGGTAGGCCCCACACATAGCACCCTCCCCCAGAATGGTTTTGCATCTTTCACAAAATTGAAAATTCCTTGTTTGTTGCTCTTCTTTCCTTTTGACCCCCCCCCCCCCCCCTCCCTTGATCCTTGGGTTTTTTTAATGCTAGGTTATTGAGTCTTCTTGATGTTCAAGGAGGGGAAAGGTCTTCATAAAGGATCAGTCGTTTGGTGGAAAATGACTATTTATTTATTTCTTAGAGTGCAGAATTAAATGAGCAAAAAACAACAATAACCCACAAAAAAAAACCACACACCGAACACTTTTTATTAATGTCCATTGGAAATAAAAATTTGATGAGTTGACTTTCATTTTCTTTGTCTCTGACCTTCAAAACCTATATACCCAAAGGCAGGTGGCCCCCCACACATAACACCCCCCCGAAGGGTTTTGGGCATATTTACACCAATTGAAAAACCTCATTGTATTTGCTTTTCCTTTCCTTTTAGACCCCCCCCCCACCCCCTCCCCCTTTGAATCTTGTTCAGTTAATCCCCTAGGTGATCTATTTTCTTCCCCCCCCCCCTCCATGTCTCGGGCCTCCTTCCAGTATAATAGCCTAGGTTGTAGATGTGGCCCCCCAGCCTTACCCCCTGTACCACTTTACTATCCCCCATTTCTCTCTCTCCTCTCTCTCTCTCTCCCACTGCTGTTGTCTTCTCAATTGAGGAAAAACCCATTACAAACTTTACTTTCATAAAACCCACATATTGTATCTTTGAGTAAACATACATTAAAATTGGGAACAAAAACAATAACAAAACAACACCACACACCCACAAAAGGGGTTTACATTTGGGGGGTGTGAAGTATTTTGGCTGTTGAAAAGAGGGGGGTTATGAAATGAAAAGGAGAGAAAAAATTTTTGGTTTGAAAAAATATGTCTTGAGGAAAAAATTTAAATGTCAAAGAAGCCGCCCCCCAGGACATTTTCTTCCATACCCAAGAAAAAAAACCCCTGCTCTTCCCCAGCCCAAAGGGAAAAAAACGATGCCCCTTCTTATGCCAAAAGGGAAAACAAACCCCTGCCTTTTGTATGCAAAAGAACAACAATCCCCTGCCTTTGGTATGCCAACAGAACAACAAACCCTGCCCCTTTGGTATGCGGAAAACAATCCCACTTAGGCTCGTGGGGCGGATTGCCCTAAAGCTTTGTTAGCAAGAAGACGTTAGATCATCCATCCGCCCGTCTAGTGTTTTTCCCCTTTCCTGACATTTGCAGGCAAGCTCCGTCTTTCTCTGCTGTCTTGCCCAATGACTGAAACCAAAAGTGTTTAATGTGGTTTCCTGTCAAGTTTTGGGGGGGTCTCAGTTTTTTTACTGACTGTAATTTTTGAACAAAAAAATGCTACATGTTTGTTTTAAATTTTGGGGAAGTGTGCTGAATGGCTTGTGAAAATTTTAAAAGAATAAATTTTGTATTTATTGTTTTCCTTCTGCTAAAAAATGTCATTGTTTCAATCCTCCCATCTCTCTTCTCTCTCTTCTCTTCTTCTCTCTCGCACCAACCAGAGTTGTTCAGATAGTATAATACTTTTCAACTTTTCCAAGAAAATTTTTTAATACACCCATTAAAAAAGAAATCGCCCGTCCGACAGATTTTATTTTCTAGGCTTTTTCCCCTTTCCCACAACTCTGGGAAGAATTTTGAGACGAGTAGTCATACTGGGGGTCCTTTTTTGGAAGCCAAAAAAATTTAGTGTTCGTTTGTTGCCCACTTCAGGCACTGAAAATGCAAACCCTCAAAACCCCTCAAAGATCAATGGTCAGGTTATCAGGAGGACAGCACATGATTAAAACTCCAATTCTGGATTAATTAAGTCTCCGATTCCCATCAGTCTGAATGTACAGTTTTTTGACACATAGCCCCGCTTTACTTAGTTTAAAAGTTAGGCAGTTGAACGTCTTCGCTGTCTCGCTACCCTTGCTTGATTTTTTTTTGAAATTGTATTGTGTCCCCGCAGAATATTTTGATTTAGGGACTGGGGCCAAATCATCCACTTTAGCTCCTCAAACACCTAAAAAATAAAACAATTTTGAAAGACCTGATCCCCGGCCCGCGAAACACAAGGTGCCCCATGAGTGAGCTCATACCCGCGTTTTAGTGTTTTTGAGCCAAAATTCTCAGGACATCGTACCCGACCCTGATGAATGGTCACCCATCCGGAGTGACCCCCCTGGCCCCCAGCTCCCCCAAAAAACCTTTTCTTGTTTACCCCAACCCAAAGGGGCCCTTTACATGATCCCACAGGCACAGACTGCTGGGAAACCAACACGCGTCCAAAGAAACCCAGCAAGTGTGATATAAATTGAGGGAATCTTCCTTTCTGCATAGGGGTTATGGTCATTTCACCCCCACCCCCCTTCCTTGGAAGAGCTCAAATGTTCACCAAAATTGAGGTTTTTGCTATGCAAAATTTTTTTTTTCCACTATCATTAGGTGTCACATTTTGACTTAGGATATCAATATAAGAAAACACTACAGGTTGCATAACCCAATTGCAGTGATGCCTTAGGTGTAAGCGGGTATTTTCCCGTTTTCCCAACCCCCCAACTGAACAACACAAACAGAATCTGACAGAACAGCGCATCTTTAGGTGTTTTTGATCTGTCTTTTCATGAAGCAAAACTTTGGGATGGGAGGTCTGCACCCCAAGTGGCCTTGTGAGGTAAAAACCTCTACCCTTGTTTTCCCCAGTTCCCCCCTCTCTGTTCCCTTTGGGTGGGATGCATAGTGTGGTCTTCCTTCCGGTTGTCACTTGCAGGAGGTCTGCACACCCCGCTAAAAAATGACGCACTCAAGGGGGTTACCTTTTTAAAAAAAATCCAGGACAAAAAATGAGTCCCCGGAACATTCTGGAAAAACACGAAAAAAAAAGCCACTTTTAAGGGGGGATCCCCAAATCAGCCTGTGGTACTAAATGGGGAGGGGGAAAAAAATGGTCAATACGCAAAAAAAATCCCATTGGTGAAACCCCATAACTCCCGCAGAGCAAAAAAAATTAATTTTTATTTTTTAAAAAGGGACGCAAATATACATACGATAGGGGAAATAAAAGTGGCTTGCTTCTCTGTCCTTGTGGCAAAAAAAATTTTGCCAAAGGAGGGGTGCTCTGATTTCACACAGAAAAATTGTGTGGCTGAATGTAGTGTCAAATAGTACACTATCACAGGATGCCATTAAATATTTTATTATGGTTGGTATGATCTTTTGGTGACGTGTTCCCCAAAGGGGAGAGCCCCAAATTTTTTTGCAGAGGAATTCTGATTAAAACTGGTTGAAAATGAAAAAAAAGAAAAGAAATAATACAATGTATATTGGCCCTTATAACTAAATGGGGGGGGGGGTGAGTAGCCTATGGTTAGAGAAATGCATTTGGTCTGACAGTCGGGATCGATCCCGCCTGTGCCCTTGGTGGGCATTTTTACCCCGAGTTAACATCAGTATGACTCCATCCCCCAAAAGTTTCAGGTTAAACGAGGGCAATATGCAAACACCACAAAAACCTTTTGCACATAAAATAAAAACCCATTCGCCCTTTGGGAAAAGAAAGGCCCTGTGTGCCCGTAGGAAGTGTGATTTTTAAAAAAAAAAGCTTTACTAAAATTTTAAAAAACGATGCATAAGGTGTTGGTATAGTTGTCCCCAATGCAGTAGCTATCTTAAACGTGGTTAAAAAATGGTCGCTACGCAAAATCTCCCCAAAAGTAAATGTCAAGGTCTAGCTAAGGTGAAAAATAAAAAACAAACCCCCCCTTCCCCAAAATTGGGCACTTTTGACGTCGCTCCCTTTGGCTACAAATTTTGTAAGCAAATTTTTATCATGTGCACCTCCCTCAGGGAAAAAAAAAATATTACCATGCACACTTTCAGAAATTAACTTTGAAACACAAAAAAAAGGCATAAATTTATTAGTCAGAGAAGGTTTTTATGGGAAAATGTTAATTCCAGCTAAAAAAAATAATGTTTACTGATGGAAGGAATAGTTTGTTCAGTCGATCTCAAGCATAATGATTCGATTCTAAACATACACAACTGAAATTCACAGTCATTCAATTTTTTTTTTCATGTTGACAATAAATCATGTCAGAAACAGGTAAAAAAAAAAACCCCCAAAAAACCCAACAACAAAAACCTAAAAAAAACTTAGCAACAAATCAATTACAATAAAACTGCATTCAATTCTGGTGTGTGTATGTGTGCGTGTGCATGCTCAGTAGCTTTCCATTTTATGTCTTTCCACACAAAGTGATGCCAGACAAAATAGAAAAAAGGCAAGAGAGAGAGAGTGTGTGTGAGAGAGAGAGAGAGAGGGAGAGAGAGAGAGAATGAGAGAGAGAGAGAGAGAGAGAGAGAGAAATTGGGGCGGGGAGTGGGGATGGGGATTAATTAAAAGTAGGAATACAAGTGTGCGTGTGTGTGTGTGTGTGTGTGTTGTATAATCTTTCCATATTAAAATGTGTGTGTGTGTGTGTCTGTGTGTGAAGGAAAGGGAAAGAGAGAGACAGACAGACACAGTGAGAGAGACAGAGAGAGATAGAGACAGAGAAAGACAGAGAGACTGAGAAAGAGAGCATAAACATGTGTGTGTAAAGGACTGTGACATCTACCTTGGTCCCAGACAATACTCTTTCAGAAGTAATGACTCGAGCTTCGATCCTTTTCGCATAACATATACTTCGTAACTGACATAATAAAGAAGGATACAGATCATAGACAATCAGCATCGCTTTGGGCTATAAATAAAAGTAATGACTATAATAATTATAATGACATCAAATTCATGGAAGACTTGTTCTTTGTCAAAGTAGATGACACTACCCCCTGTCCCCCTTTGAAAAAAAAAACCCAACAACAACAAACCTTGACATGAGTACACATACATTCAGACATTCTTAACTGAAAAAGTGACATTTCACTCATGTACGCAGCAACACCTGCTCTTGCCATAAACATGGCATCATTGGATCAAAATATCATATATATATCTGCAGGAATAAATTTTGCATACACAGTTAAGTTAAAATCACACATACTTTTCACACACTTACACACACACTTAAACACACACACAGTTACACACACACACACAAACCACAACCACACACACACACACAACCACACCACCACACATCACTTCAGTCAATATATCAACCACACAGACATAGTAAGTTCAAATTTTAAAACAGACAAAAAATATATATAAATATGCGACAAAATATCCTTAAAGTCGGAATGCGGCTACCTTCATGGTGGGCAAAAACGGTCGCATATGCAAAATCTCACCCATTGGTGAACCTCGGAGCTCTAGCCAAGAAATGAAAAAATAAAACAACCCCAAAACCCCAAACTGACAAAATAATCTGCCCATTCATTTGAGCAAAGCTGTCATCAAGAGAGGAAGTAGAAACTGTACGGCACGGTGGATGACCTGCAGGCAACTGCTGAATTCATCAGAAGATCTGGTCTCAAAACATAACCCAGGCAACGCAAAGAAGAAGAAGAAGAGAGGAAGTTAACGACCTGACTTGGCAGGACAATGCCTACCAGTAACATCATCTTCAAACTTCTCACCAGCTTTGGAAGATATCAGGAAGAAAAGTGTTGTCCCAAATATACCTTGTGCCGTGCTATGACCTGTGTGTGTGTCTGTGTGTGTGTGTGTAATGTGTGTGTGTGTCTCTTGGGATGCCCACAATCGTGTCATTTGATACTGTACGATTTGTCATTTTTGCTGGCAATGTTGTCAAGTTATGTATTTCACTTCAATATGATATGTTCGCTTTGAAAACATAAAAGATGTTCTAACTTCGACTAAGCTGAAGCTGTACCAGAGCTGTGTTGTATCTACGCTCCTGTACGGTTCTGAGTGCTGGAGTATGACGGAAGCGGATCTTACCAAACTTCAATCCTTTCACATCATATGCCTCCGAAGAATTCTCCAGATCTTTTGGCCAGAGAAGATCTCCAATGAAGACCTACTACAGAGATGCAGGCAAGAAGACATGGGAACCATCATCACCAGACGACGGTGGAAGTGGATTGGGCACATCCTCCGAACAGACCCACAGTCAATCACAAGAACAGCATTGCACTGGACCCCAGAAGGAAGGAGTAAGAAAGGAAGACCAAAAGCAAGGTGGAGGAGGACTGTAGAAAGTGAGATGAAGGCCATGCAGCACTCTTGGGGATCAGTGACTAGGTTGGCCCAGGATAGGCAGGAGTGGAAGCGCTTTGTTGCTGCCCTACACACCACTGGGTGTAATGGTTAATGATGATGATGAACTTTGACTAGCGATATATGTGCAAGGACTAACCTAACCTAACCTAACCTGACCTGACCTGACCTGACCCGAAGACAAATGGATGAACTGACTCCTGACTGGAATGGCTGGAGAGGCTGCCTTGGCTGAGGATTTGAACTTGGATATCACTTCCCCACATTTTCTTTCCCTCCTTCCTTCCTTCCTTTCCCACCTGGTTTCTCACCCCCCCCCCCCCCCCCCCTCCCCCGCCCCTGAAAAGCCTGTTCTTCTGCCACCAAAAATAGGCTTGCTTACTTTAGCCAGTTGCATTTTGATATTTCCCCCCTTTTTTTTAAATACAGCTGATAAGTCAATTTAAGTGATAAGTCTGCTTTTCTTTTCTTTTTTTTAAAGTTAGAGTGCATACCCTACAAAACTTGAAACAGTTCCCTACAAAACCTGAAATATTACCCCCACAGAGCCTGAAACAATACACTACAAAGCCTGAAACAATACCCTACAAAGGCTGAAACAATACCCTACAAAGCCTGAAATATTACCCCCACAGAGCCTGAAACAATACCCTACACAGCCTGAAACAATACCCTACAAAGCCTAAAACAATATCCCACAGAGCCTAAAATATTAAACCAACCCCCCCCCCCCCCACACACACAAAGCCTGAAACAATTCCCCACAAAGCCTGAAACAATACCCCACAAAGCCTGAAACAATACCCCACAAAGCCTGAAACATTACCCCACAAAGTCTGAAACAATACCCACAAAGCCTGAAACAATACCCCACAAAGTCTGAAACAATACCCCACAAAGCCTGAAACAATACCCTACACAGCCTGAAACAATACCCTACAAAGCCTGAAACAATATCCCACAGAGCCTGAAATATTAAACCAACCCCCCCCACACACACACACACACAAAGCCTGAAACAATTCCCCACAAAGCCTGAAACAATACCCCACAAAGCCTGAAACAATACCCCACAAAGCCTGAAACATTACCCCCACAAAGTCTGAAACAATACCCCACAAAGCCTGAAACAATACCCCACAAAGTCTGAAACAATACCCCACAAAGCCTGAAACAATACCCCACAAAGTCTGAAACAATACCCCACAAAGCCTGAAACATTACCCCACAAGCCTGATGAAATATTCAAACAACTTTGTTGGGGAAAACTGTCACCTGGGTATGCTGACTGGTGATGCTAAGTAGTCTTCGCCTGATGATGGAGTTCCCAATCCCGCCTCAACCCAAAAGCTCACAGAAAACCAACACATGGAAATGCCTTTGACTGGACAATGCACAGCACACATGGCTCACATTTTCAGGTCTGCCTCACCTCACAGCATCACCATTTCAAACCAAATAAATGATAAAAAAACAAACAAAAACACCCAACCAACCAACAAACCCAAACAAAGTAAATGTATATTGAATATCACCTGAGTGGGAAGCCTGTGGTTTGAATCTGTCCAATTCCCCACCCACCCACGCTCCCGTTCTGCCCCAGACCTTGCCCTGTGAGTAGGGAGAGTGCCAGAGTGTTGGATATAATGAACGAGAGCTCTGTCTGTAGATAATGTAATGGACAGAAAAGAACCCACGGCAAAGAGAGTTCTCCATGCCAACAACCCTGTTAAATGACCCCTCCCTTCTCTCTCACCAGCACTCAAATATTCAAGCTGAGAAGACAACAATATTTCAAACAAAATGAATGACACCAAGACACAGCAGCACACTCATCCCCATTTTTTTTTTTCCAACCTGAACTTTTACATACAGAAAAAATCTATCTGAAGAAGGCAACCATACACCATGCATGCCGGTACACACATACTTCGACAGAAAGAACACTGGAAATCACAGAGATTTTAGCAGTCAGTCAGGAGTTGGCCATCATAAAGATTACACCCAGTCCCCATACCCCTGTCCCCCAACCCTACAGCCGTGACTTCATAAAGATAACACCCAGTCCTTTTAAAAAGTAAGGGTGGTTGGTAGTTTCTAATGACATAATCCCAATCCCCCATCATGCTTCGCTCCCCAATTCCCCATCATGCTTTGCTCCCCAATTCCCCATCATGCTTTGCTCCCCAATCCCCCATCATGCTTTGCTCCCCACACCTCCCTACAGCCTCTGCATGGGGCAGGGCAGGGCAGGGCAGGGCAGAGAGGGCTAAATGTACAGCTGTTCACTGGCCAGGTTGTCGCTGAAGGGCCGCACGAGGGAGCTGGTGACGAAGTTGAAGATGAGGCCGAAGGTGATGGAGATGGGCAGAGCTGGCAAGGCTTTTTTGAAAATGGCCAGGAGCAGGAGCGTGAAACACAGACCCTGCAACCACACACACCACACCACAGCTGGTGACTGTAACTGACTACACACACATAAAGTAAAGATATCATGATATATAAAAACAACAACAAAAACCCTATAAAGAGAGAAAAAGCTTTTTAGCTTCACTTTTGATCACCTCCCATCACCTTATGGAGAATTTCCCCTGTTGGAATGCCAAGGGTCTGTCGGTATAAACAACGTCCCCACCTTCCGGAATTCTGTGCAAGAAATTCCCTCTTTTCTATCCCTCTTTGTTTCTGCCTTGTTCCTTTTCTTTCTTTTACTTTCCTGTCTATGTTCTGCCTTCTTGGTCCTGTTCTGTTTTCCAGAAAGACTTCAAAGATAAAAACTCACTCCTACACCAAAGGTGGATGCGCTGGGCCTGACTTGGCCTGATGGCAGTGCAACACATTTTTGCTCATAAGACAGACAACAATAGTTGCCATCTGAATGTATTATTAAAATGAAGAAATATGGATAATATTTCGTGATCAGTCCTTGGCCAGAGGAGGTTTTGTTATTTTTTTGTTGTACGTTTCTTAGTCTGTTTGTTTCTTTGTTTGTTTCCTTCAAATCTCCCTCAGTGGACTCAACGTTACAAGTATTTCACCTCCAATGCAACAGAAGAGACACTGCTGTCCTGACACACAATCAGTCGCTGTGAGGGGACCATGGGGAAAACACTGTTATGTCCGTCATCTTTCTCAACAGGTTTGTGGTTTTAAAAAAAGCCTCCTGTCTTTTGAATATATCACGATAATAAAGTATGTTCCATACACTGGCATGCACACATACACATGCATGCACATACCCGCATATAACAACACAAATGCATGAGCACATGCTTGCACACATACACACAAACACATCACAACACAACATCACACTACACACACACAAACATACCATAACAAGACATCACACACACACACACACATATGTGAAAGGGATGACCTACAATCAGAATGGCCACAAAGCAGGCCAGCGTAGTGTTCCAGTCTCCATTGGAGGATGCCTTGCCCACCAGCACACTGTAGAAAATGAAATCCCCCAGACCCAGTTTGACGCCCCCTGTAAAACGACCACACACACACAGGGGTAAGAAGGAAGGTGGAAAGACAGTCAATACGTTCACCTACCTAAAAAGTAAACCGTGAGGGTCTGGGATCAATTCCAGCCTTGCCCTTTCTTCCCAGTTTGACAAGAAATTTGAACTGAATGTCAAAGTCTTTCGGATGAGACTATAATCCTAGGCCCTGTGCGCAAGTGCATGCAGAACATCTTGCACACACATTAAAAACCTGTCCTGCCTTTAGGAAGAGTGGGCCATTTCATGCTGGTAGGATGACAACATTTTAAAAATGCCCGCACACAGAGTCGTGGACACCATCCCTTAAGTTGGAATGCGGTTACCTAAATGGTGAGGAGGGGGGAGAAGGGAGGTCAAGGGAAATGGTCACATATGCAAAAATGTCATCATTGGTGAACTTTAGAGCTCTACCTGAGGAATGAAAATAAAATAATAATAACAGCAGGTGTCACTGGCCACCTCTGTGACACTCTGTAAAAGAGAGAAATACAGATGGTGATACATATTTACATACGCTTTTGGTAATTTAAAAAAAAAAAAAAAGCATCTTCCAAAAAGGACATTCTGAGAAAAGTTCAGGACACAATTCATACAACCTTTTTCTTTTTGTGTGTGTTTTTTTTCTTGTTTCCCTCCCTCTGGGGGAGAGGGGGGGGGGGGTCCTGCTTTTCCTTTTCTGTCTTGTCAGTTCCATTTCTTTGGAACTTTTTGTTACCTTACTCTCCCTCATCTTCTGTCTTCACGTCTGCAGCGTTTTTCCTTCTTTCTTTCCGCTCTTCTGCTTCTTTTTCTTCTGTTTCTTCATCATTTTCTTCTTGTTCTTTCTTTCCATTTATTTCTCCTTTTTCTGCTTCCTGTATTATGATGATTTTTGTGTGTGGTCAGTTCAGTTTCTGGCTTTTCTTCACTTCATCTCTCTGCGTTTCTTCTGTTTGTTGGGTTTTGTTTTTGTTTGTTTGTTTTTTTTGCTGCCTCATCTTCTATGACATCCCCCACCCCGCTGTTCCCACGCCGCTCATCCCAGTCTCCCCACCACAGCCATACCCAGATTTGTCATGTCTCATCCTCAGGGTCGGAAGTCCACAGGGAGCCCATCAATATCAGGCCGCCATGGGGCCACCAGCCAGAGGGGCCCTGCACTGCTGCTGGGTCACTTTGGTGGTGTTCAGTGGTGCCTGTTCTGAGCTAACATACACAGGACACCACTTACTAAGCCCCCTACTAACGACAGTATTAGCTCAGTCACGGAGCCAGACTGAATGAGTCACCCACCCGAGGTAGCAACCACCACAGCGTCATTCCAACAACCGTCCCCCACAAACCCCCAACCCCAAAGGCTTTGACACAAACTCACCAATAGGCACAGCTGTGTATGGGGAAATCAAATCTGAGGTCACAAGGAGACCAGAGCAACCGGGACCACCGAATCAGAGGCTTTTAAAAACAATTTTTATTGCATGAAGATCAATGACAATGAGGATGATGTAATGATTGTTGTTAACTTCAATTTTACGTCTGTTCACTTTTAGTGATATTAGACGGGGAAAAAAACACACCAAAAAAACAAACAAACAAAAAACCCGGGTGAGGTGGATGTGTTGTTTAAATAAATTTTTTTAAAATTTTAATCTCGAAAAGAAACTTGGCAATGCAACAGGAATTAAAAACAAACAAACAAACAAAAACAAGTCTAACGTTAATGTAACTAACAAATGTCCTATGGGACTGTGACAAAGACCTTTCACAATTTCAAATGCTATTTTTAGATTACTGAATATGCTGGTGAGGGAGTGTTCAGAAAAATGGGGCATGAAAGGTTTTACACTCTGGCAGTCAAAAAGTATATGAGTATTAGTGATATTCTCACCACAGAGGCATTTACCATTTTTGCTGAATTTGGTTATCAATGCATTTAGTTTCATTCTATAGAATAAAGTATTAATTCTCCTTGACGTAAAAACACTTGTAATAACTTCTGAATGGTTCACCACTGTTAAATTATCGGTATTGATTGCAGTTCTAGTTAAAAGTCTGATTACTGTCAGTGACCTTTCTCCATGATTTTTGTTCTAGTAAGCTATACCCTTCTTGTAATGATGTAATGATGTTGCTGTGGAAGTGCATATGCTTTGAGACTACTTGGCAGGGTTGTACTCTACGCTTACTATCATAATATATCCCGGCGTCAACCAGGCCCGAGAGATACAGACACCTGCAGTATTGGTCAGGTAATTTGAGCAACACTCTCAAACTCGCATCTGTAAAGTGGATGAAGCTCGACTGTGTGGTCCCAGTCTTCCCACTGAGCCCACAGCACACTCACTCTGGGTAGGAGCTGGCCGGAGTCAGAAAAATCCCTATGACTCTTATGAGAATTGAACCCGCGACCTTCCAGTCCATAACCCATGGTGCTAATCACTGCGCCACGGCGGCTGGTGCAATTCATTCAATCAACATTCCACCTGAAGTACAAAGTGTTACAAACATTTGTCGTCAATTTGGAACTTTATCCTTTTGGGTGCCCTGTAGTGTGGGATGCACAGTGCCTGGTCTTCTCCTGTGCTTGTAACTCTGCAGGAGGTCTGCCTGTCTGCTGGCCTCAGCTGACATGTTCCCACTTCAGAGCAGCTCATGACCTGGCAGTCTAGCCTGTGACCCTTTTTAGTGGAGGATGCTGAGAACCGGTATGGTTGTCCACATCAAGAGGACACCCACATTAATGTGGCGTGGAGGTGTGACTATGGAGTTTACTTCCAACCTAAAAGAGTGGGAGTTCTTTGCAGAGCTATCCAAAAACTTCAATAACTGTGTCAATAAGAGGCAACTAATTTGTGTTTAATTCCCTGTGATTTGTTTGTTAAGAAAATGCTAACTTTATAGACAATTAGTCCCTCTTTCATTCACATGGAAGTTACTGTGCAAATTCCAACACCCCCCCCCCCACCTTCCTCAGCTAGAGTTTCGAGGTTCACCAATGGTGATAGTGTGCGCATGCAACTGTTTTTAACCCACCAGTGAGGTAGCCACATTTCAACTTCAGGGATGGCATCTAAACACAACACCTGCTTGCATGCACTTTCAAAAATGTTATCATCTGTGTGTGTGTGTGTGTGCGCGCAGGCATGCGTGTGTGCGTGCATGCGTGTGTGTGTGTGTGCATAAGCAATATATGCCAACTTCCATGTGCTTTATACGCACATGCACATCTGTTTGGGTATACACGCGCATGCGCACACATACACATACCCACCTACACAAAAACACACACTCCACATCCAACTCACGTTCTTCTTCGTCATCCTCGCTTGACCGATTCTGCTCCTGTTGCTGCTGCTGATTCTGCTCCTGTTGCTGCTGCTGCTGCCCTTGAGAGGTGCTGTTCCCACCTGACTGCCGATGTCCACCTTGCTGCACCTGTCCATTTCAATGCACAGTCAAAACAGCCTTCAGTTCTCACAGAAAACTGTGTGGGGTGGCAGCCACACCCGTGTCAGGTCAAACAGCATATGTACAGCAAGTGTCATGGCTTGATAAAAATAGGAGTTACAAATATTATAATGAGAAAGTTACTGAATTAATGGCAAGGTTACAGAGAGACCTTCCACACAGCTATGCATCCATGTGTGCACCATGCACACATAATAATAATAATAATAATAATGTATGGAATTTATATAGCGCTAAATCTTGTCAAGCAACAAATCAAAGCGCTCAGTATTCAGTGAGACCCCCCCCCCCCCCTTTCGCCACTACTTCTACTTGTGTTCACTTTCTGGGCAGTATTTTTCAGTTAAATCATATTTCTTCTGAACCTTTTCTTTACCTAATAATTTGTATGTTTATTTGTATTATCTATTACGTCAATTGAATGTATACACACACACACACACTCACATACACTCTCTCTCTATGTCTCATACATACGCATACACACAAACACACACACACAAACATGCATGCAAACATACACACATTCATGCACTCACATTTGCGCATACACACAAACAAATGCGTACACACACACATATGTGACCCTCCACCACATGAGTCACACACATTGTAGCGGAGGTCCTATTTTGATTGTTAACATGGGGAAGGGGGGGCAGGATAGCCTCTAGTGGTTAGAGCATTGCGCTCGTGATCTGACAGGCCGGGATCGAGCCACCATGGAGGCCATGCCCATTTCAGGGAATTCTACCCTGAAGTTAACATCAGCAATGACTCCACTCCTTCAAAAGTCCTTCGGATGAGACTATAAACTAAGGCCCCATGTGCAAACACATGCAGAACATCTTGTGCACGCATTAAAAACCCATTCCACCTTTCGGAAGAGTTAGCCATTTTGTGCCAGTAGGAACAGATGACAATTTTTTTTTTTAAAATGCATTCACAGAGCTGCCATGTTTAGACATCATCCCTGAAGAAGGAAAGCAGCTACCACAATGGTGGTTAAAAATGGCCGAATACACAACACAGTCTCACCAGGCTTCCAAGCTCTAGCTGAGAAACCAGGAGAAAAAATGTTAACATGTTAGTAATATGCAATGAAATATTTTTTTTAAGGTACTCCTAAACAGGTTTTTTTTATAAGATTAAAAATTGGAAATTCTGTAATAAGTTATTACAAACTGAAATACTAGACACCATGAACAGAAAAATGAGAACTGATTAATTGTACATGGTAAAAGGAAGTCAGGATGAAGAGGTGGGTGTTTTAGAAGCAAAAGGAAACAAAATTACTCCTTAACACTTCAGCACAAGGTAGTAACAAAGCTATAATTTTATAATTAATCGAAGTCTCAAAATCAACAACTCTTTCTCGATTTATGCAGGGTGTTGTTTGTTTGTGTTTTTTAACAATTTTGGAAACCAGAAAATTTCTTCAAAAGCCGGAATCACAGCTAAAAAAATTTCGGGAAAAAAAGACGGTGTGCCAGCTATATATCCATGCCCCTAAGGAGGGTGGCAGGATGGTAAAGGACGTTGTCTGCCAACAAGTAAACCATGAGGTTCTGGGTTCGATTCCCAAGCTTGCCTTTTCTTCCCAGTTTCATTTAAAAAAATCAAACTGAATATCAAAGTCCTTCAGATGAGACTATAAACCAAGACCCCCATGTGCGAACACACAGAGAACATCTTGCGTACACGTTAAAACCCCCTTCTGCAATTTCGGAAGAGTAAGCCATTGTGTGCTGGTAGGAACAGATAACAGCAACACCAAAACACCAGCCTGCACACAGGTGTTGTGTTTAGACACCATCCTTGTGGTCTGAATGCGGCTACCTACAAGGTGGGGGTAAAAACAACAACAACAGTCGCACACACATCAATCTCACCGCTGGCGAACCTCAGAGCTCTCTCTAGCTGAGAAATGACAACAACAACAACAACAACAACAAAACCCAACCTGCACTTCACCCTCTCCCCCATCCCTGGAGCTGCCCAGGGCCTCCAAGGCGTTGCGGGCATGCTGGGAGTCGATGCTGGTGCTGTGCAGGGAGACGTCAGCCTGGTTGCTCTGCTGGCGCTTCCTCAGGTGCTCCTCAAAGCCCCCGTCATCCAAGTCTTCCTCCGTCACCGCTCCCTGGTTGACGGAGCCACTGCCGATGTCTGTTGAGGAGGCTGTGGGGAAGCAGGTTTTGTTACTGTTATTACCATGATGATGATGACCATTATCATAATTATCATTATTACTATTATGAGTACGTTGCTGTTGCTGAATGTTCCCCAGCTGTAGCACACCAGGATCACCCACATTCTGCGTACTTTCTTCTTCTTCGTCAAATGCTTAGGCAGTAACTATTATTGTCTGTCATATGAGCGAAAATGTGTTCCAGTGAAATTAAGCGCCTGACAAGTCAGGCCCAGCACATCCGACTTTGGCGTGGGAGAGAATTGATATCTTTCAAGTTTATCTGGAAAAAAAGGCAGGAGAATGGACCAAGAGGGCAGAAATAGAAAGAAGGGGACAAGAAGAAAAGGAACAATGCAGAAGCAAAGAGAGATAGAAAAAAGGGAATTTATGGCACAAAATTTCCAGAAGGTGGGAATGCTATTTACACTGATAGGCCCCCAGCATCCTAGCTCTGTCTCATCCATCCCAACTAGGAATCACTATGACAACAATACCTACACACTGGATGACAAGTTTGTATATATGGCTGTTTACAAATACCTCGCCACACATGTAGCTGTATTCCAACTTCAGAGAAGTAAAGGTTGGTATGGTAAAGCCACGGTCTTTCCTACGAAACAACTTGAATAGTCATACTTTTAAGTCAAAGAGGTGACATACATCACACACACACACACACACAAAAGTACTGACATCAAACAAAGAAGAAGAATTAATAAAAAGACACACTTTATCCCTGAAGTTGGAATGCAGCTATCTTAACCCTAGTGGCGCGGTTCCCGGAATAATCCGGTAATGGCGGGTCTAAGCTATGTGGCGGATCTCAGAATATTCCGAGATGACATAGGTGATCGTAATTGAAAGCTTACTTTCACTTTCAAAGGTCAGCCAATGAATGTTAAGGCCGTTGTAGGGCCGCAGAAAGGGATGAAAGTTGTTCGACACATACAAGCAACGAAGAATCTGATTGGTTAAGAGTGGGTGGGTTTTTTTTATCAGACCAGCCGAGATTGTCTTCAACAAAAATGCCAGCCAGCGTTTATGACCAAATTTCTTCAAGCGATTTTCGAGCTTTTTTACAATATTGACAGCGAGGAGGAGTTTTTGAGGCTGGATTTGGTTGAATTAAACAATGAGAGAGACGATAAGGTAAGGATTGTGGAATATCATTAAAAACTTTGTAAAACTTGATTGCGATCGGACTGAATCGAGCGGTGCTAGTTTTGCTGGATGGACTTCTTCGCTACTCGGCGATTTCGACATCACAGATTGTTTTACTTTATTTTGATGCAACGAGGCTTCAAAATAACTGTTGTTGAGTCAAACCGCTATGCTGCTGAGTACTTTGCATCACATGAAATCAAGCAATCTTTGTATTTTCGTCATAGAAAGCCACCACTTCCCACATTCCACCATGACGGTTGCGATGGTGTTGACCCTTTTGCTTAACTTTTCTGAGTATTTGGTGACCGATAAAGTGATACCAACTCCTTATTTTTTCAAAACTAATGTCAAGAAATACTATTTACCTAATCATGACATTTATGCACTGAAAGAACTTTGCTTATCGTGTTAAAATCGATCCAGGGCCCTGACGGCACATCAGTGATCGGTAGTGTGCACACGATTTTTTTTTAATTTTAATTTTCACATAATCATTAACACTACACACATTATAAAATTACACACATTTAAAAGCTTGTTATCTGTTCTTTTCAGTGATTTATAGCTTTACACATTTAATTCAGTTATACATATCAATATCAAGAGTTGTTTGAGCCCACCCTGCTTCAAAACAACGCTAGCCAATATTAATTCAGCCAACAGAAACTGAGCCTTGTTGCTGTCTATTCAACACTTTAATTCAGTTACACATATCAATATCAAGAGTTGTTTGAGCCCACCCTGCTTCAAAACAACGCTAGCCAATATTAATTCAGCCAACAGAAACTGAGCCTTGTTGCTGTCTATTCAACACTTTAATTCAGTTACACATATCAATATCAAGAGTTGTTTGAGCCCACCCTGCTTCAAAACAACGCTAGCCAGTATTAATTCAGCCAACAGAAACTGAGCCTTGTTGCTGTCTATTCAACACTACCAGGGTTAATGGTGGGCAAAAACAGTTGCATATGCAAAAATCTCACTATTGGTGAACCTTGGAGCTCTAGCTGAGAAAAAAAAAGACCAAAAAGGAAAAAAGACACAGCTTCAAGCAGGAAATGTCTTCAACTATGAATGAACGCCCGAACATTTGAAAGGATTTTTTTTTTCTTCCCTTGTTTCTCAGCAACAGATCCAAGGTCCACCAACGGTGAGATTTTGCATATGTGACCAATTTTTACTCACCTTTAAGGTAGACACATTTCAACCTCACGGATGAAGTCTAAACACGATAGCTGTGTGCATGCATTTGAAAAATTTTGTCATCTGTTACTACCAGCACAAAATGGCCTACCCTTCCAAAAGGCAGAATGGCTTTTTGTCGTGTAAGCAAGATGTTCTACATGCATTCGCAAACAGGGCCTTGGATTATCGTCTCATCTGAAGGACTTTTGGGGAAGCAGGGTCAGTACTCCAGGGTAAAATATAAGAACAGATAAACACAAGGATGAATAAACAAACACACAAACAATAAATGAATAAATATCTGAAAAAAATCGACCAGTTCACTGCAGGCACAGACAAAAGGAGCAGACAGAAATGCAGCATGTTTCACAGCCCTCCCCTCACTCCCAGCCAGCACTGCATACCCCCCCACCCCCTCCATACCTGAGGTATTCTGGTTCTGCCTGCTTCGTTTCTGCTTCTTCTTCTTGTTGCTGCTGCTGCTGCTGCCGTCCCCCTCATCAGCCATGGTGACCACTTGCCACATCATGGTTGCTGCAACACCACATAAGTCTTCCACATTTGTGGTGGCCCAATGGATAAAATGCCTGATTCCTAATCCCAGAAATTCTCTCACTAACAGTTTTAGTCTCAGCAGATGATGCGAATTCAATGTTTACTATCTGGGAAGATTTTAATGTTGAGGTGTGTGTGTGTGTGCTCGCGCATGCGTGTGTGCATGCGTGCATGTGTGTGCACATACACATGTACGTATATATATGTATGTGAGGTGTGTGTTGCACACATGTCCATGTGGGGAACTTGACCACCCATGCTGTCAATGACAAGCAATCTGCCCTGGAGACTCCAACAGCAGACACACCAAAGTTACCAATCACTGATTTTCATTTCCCAATTCTACATGTTACACTCAAAAGGGAGCAGGAAAGATTGAGAGGGGAGATGCAGAAGATGACAAAATCGTTCACACACAAAATGAAGAAGAAAAGAGAGACAGAGAGAGAAAGAGAGAGAGAGAGAGAGAGAGAGAGAGAGAGAGAGAGAGAGAGAGAGAGAGAGAGAGAGAGAGAGAGAGAGAGAGAGAGAGAGAGAGAGAGAATCAGATATTTCACGCACAAAATGAAGAAGGAAAAAGAGAGAAAAGAGGCAGAAAACAACTAGATATTTCACACACAAAATGAAGAAGAAAATAGAGAGAACAAAGAAGATGACCAGATAATAGATATTTCACCAACAAAATGAAGAAAAAAAAGAGAGAAGAGAAGCAGAAGATGCCCAGATTTTTCACAAAATGAAGAAGAGAAAAGAGAAAAGAAAAGGCAGAAGACAACCAAACATTTCACAAACAAAATGGAGAAGAAAAAAGAAAGAAAAGAGAAGATGACTAGATATTTCACCACCAAAATGAAGCAGAGAAGAGGAAAGAAGAGCTCAGGCAGAAGAGGACTACAGACGGCACAAGGACAGTGTTCTCACAGGAATAGATGAGGCCAGGGAAGATGGGTTCGTTACGCTGTGACGCCGTTTCCACCAACATCCTCAGGGGGCCTTTGGGGCACAGCACAGCCACCAGATCTGTGCACACGAAGTGATCCCTTTGTTATCTCCGGTAGTAGCAGGATGAGGTATGGTGGCAGTTTCTGCATTAGTGCTATCAGCAGTATTTGTAATATTAACACTGTCATATCATTGTCGCCATCATTGTTGTGCCAGCAGCAGAAGCAACAACAGCAGCAGTAGTAGTAATAACGGTGTAATAGTAGTAAAAGTAGTAAATACTAGTTGTTGTAGCACTAGTAGTAGCAGAAAGTGTAGTAGTAGCAGCAGTAGTAGAGGTAGAAGTAGTAGTAGTGTAGAAGTAGTCATAGTCAAAGAAGTAGAAGTAAGAGAAATAGTTGTAGTCATAGCCAAAGCAGTAGTAGTAAGAGAAATAGTTGTAGTCATAGCCAAAGCAGTAGTAGTAAGAGAAGTAGTAGTAGTCATAGTCAAAGAAGTAGTAGTAAGAGAAGTAGTAGTAGTCATAGTCAAAGAAGTAGTAGTAAGAGAAGTAATTGTAGTCATAGTCAAAGAAGTCGTAGTAAGAGAAGTAGTAGTAGTCATAGTCAAAGAAGTAGTAGTAAGAGAAGTAGTTGTAGTCATAGTCAAAGAAGTAGGAGTAAGAGAAGTAGTAGTAGTCATAGTCAAAGTAGTAGTAGTAAGAGAAGTAGTAGTAGTCATAGTCAAAGAAGTAGTAGTAAGAGAAGTAGTAGTAGTCATAGTCAAAGTAGTAGTAGTAAGAGAAGTAGTAGTAGTCATAGTCAAAGAAGTAGTAGTAAGAGAAGTAGTAGTAGTCATAGTCGAAGTAGTAGTAGTAAGAGAAATAGTCAAAGTAGCAGTAGTAAGAGAAGTAGTAGTAGTAAGAGAAGTAGTAGTAGTCATAGTCGAAGTAGTAATTTAGTAAAAGTAGTAGTAAGAATAGTAGTAGTAGTCAAAGTAGAAGCAGTAATAGTAAGAGTAGCAGTAGTAGTCATAGTCGAAGTAGTAATTTCGTAGTAATTTCGTAGTAGTAGTAGTAGTAGTAGTAGTAGTGGTAGTGGTAGTAGTAGTAGTAGTAGTAAGCTAGTAAGAGTAGTAGTAGTAATTTAGTAATAGTAGTAGTAAAAGACTAAGAGTAGTAGTAACCAGCTGCCATGGCGCCTTGGATTTCGGACCGGAAGGTCATGGGTTCGGATCCCATAAGAGTCATAGGGATTTTTCAGACTCCGGCTGGCTCCTACCCAGAGTGAGTGCGCTGTGGGCTCAGTGGGAAGACTGGGACCACACAGTCGAGCTTCATTGACTTTACAGATTCAAGTTTGAGAGTGTTGCTCAAATTACCTGACCAACACTGCAGGTGTCTGTTTCTCTCGGGCCTGGTTGATGTCAGGATATATTATGATAGTAAGCGTAGAGTACAACCCTGTCAAGTAGTCTCAAAGCACATGCACCTCCACAGCAGCATCGTTACGCCATCCTCCCCTGTGCCTGTGGTGAGTTTTGTGTCAAAGCCTTTGGGGTTGGAGGTCCAGGTCGTTGGAGGGACGTTGTGGTGGTTGCCACCTCGGGAGGGCAACTCACTCAGTCTGGCTCCACAACTGAGCTAATACTGTAGTTAGTAGGGGCTTAGTAAGTGGTGTCCTGCGTATGTTAGCTTAGAACAGGCACCACAGAACACCACCAAAGTGACCCAGCAGCAGTGCAGGGCCCCTCTGGCTGGTGGCCCCATGGCGGCCTGATATTGATGGGCTTCCTGTGGACTTCCGACCCTGGGAATGCGACATCACAAATCTGGGTGTGGATGTGGCGGGGAGATTGAAATGAGTGGTGTGGGAACAGCAGGACTGGGCCGTCACAGAAGATTAAGCAGCAAAAAAAAAAAGGAGAAGTAGTAATAGTAGTAGTGTAATAGTGATAGTAGTAGTAGTAGTAGTAGTAGTGTAATAGTGATAATAGTAGTAGTAGCAGTGTAATAGTGATAATAGTAGTAGTAGTAGTAGTAGTAGCAGTGTAATAGTGATAATAGTAGTAGTAGCAGTGTAATAGTGATAATAGTAGCAGTAGTAGTAGTAGTAGTGTTGCACAAGAAGCAGCAGCAACAGTTGTTAATACCTGTGAGGAAAGGGTAGGTTCCTGTCCGCATCTCAATCTGGTGAACACTTAACTACACACCGCCACAAATCCATGACAGAAAACACAGACACAGCCAAGTGGCTTACCCAGACAACAACAGTTTACTGGCTTACCCCAGACAACAACAGTTTACTGGCTTACCCCAGACAACAACAGTTTACTGGCTTACCCCAAACAACCACAGTTTACTGGCTTACCCCAGACAACAACAGTTTACTGGCTTGCCCCAGACAACCACAGTTTACTGGCTTACCCCAGACAACAACAATTTACTAGCTTACCCCAGACAACAACAGTTTACTGGCTTACCCCAGACAAAAACAGTTTACTGGCTTACCCCAGACAACCACAGTTTACTGGCTTACCCCAGACAACCACAGTTTACTGGCTTACCCCAGACAACCACAGTTGACTGGCTTACCCCAGACAACAACAGTCTACTGGCTTACCCCAGACAACCACAGTTTACTACTACTACTACTAATAATAATATATGGAATTTATATAGCGCTGAATCTTGTAAAAAAAAAAAACAAATCGAAGCGCTTGCACTCAATCATTTACAGGCATGCAACTCTCCTTAACCATAATGAACAACAGATTTCAAATCCATGCATGCACATACGCACGCACACGCACGCACACACACACACACACACACGGAACAACACTTAGAAGGTGAAAGATGCTGTTGAAAATTAGTGACAGATGTGTGGGGGGAAAGTCTCAGGTAGGAAATAAGTGTGTTTTGAGGCTGGATTTGAAGGTATCAAGTGAAGGCTTTTGGTGAAGTGAAAGAGGGAGGTCATTCCAGGTAGATGGACCAGAAACAGAGAAGGAGCGACTGCCAACAGTGGTTTGTTTGAATCTGGGTGTTCGAAAGCACAAAGTATCTGCGGCTGAAAAAAGGGAACGGGATGGAGTGTACAGGTGAAGACAGTTACAGAGATAAGAGGGTGCAGATTTGTGGAGACATTTGAAACAGAGGGTATTGATTTTATACTCCAGTCTTTGTGAGACAGGCAACCAGTGAAGAGATCGCAGAAGAGGAGTGATGTGTTCAGATTTTTTCTTTCTTAGGACCAGTCGAGCTGCAGAGTTTTGTATGCGTTGAAAAGAGTGGATAGATGATGCTGGTAGGCCAGCCAAAAGAGAATTACAGTAGTCTAAACGTGAAAGAATTAGAGATGTGACAAGCTTGGAAGTTGCATCAGTGGACAGATACTTGCGAATCGCGCTTATGCGCCATAATTGATAGTAGCAAGACTGGCAGGTCTGGGTGATGAATTTTTTCATAGAGAGTGTGTTGTCAAGAACTACTCCTAAATACTTCACAGAGTTGGACAAAGGAACTGACGTATTGCCGAATTCTATTGAAGTTTTTGCGATAGAGGAAAGTTTATGTTGGGTCCCTATGAGCATGGCTTCGGTTTTATCGGCATTAAGTTGTAACTTGTTCTGAGTCATCCAGTTTTGAATGTCTTGAAGGCAGTAGGACATATTTGTCAGGGGGGAAGGCAAGTTTTCAACAGTATCGCTGCACTGAAGCTGAGTATCATCGGCATAGAAATGATGATCAATATGGTGGTTGTTTATTATATGTGAGAGTGGAGCAGTGTAGAGAGTAAAGAGAACAGGGCCCAAGACTGATCCTTGTGGGACTCCACATTCCATTTTGACAGGTTTTGATTGAATTTTGTTTACAATAACTTTCTGGACCGGTCTGTGAGGTATGAAGTAAACCAGAAGAGGGCTGTGCCGTTAATACCAAACGTATTTTGGAGGCGAGAAAGAAGAATCGAGTGATCTATGGTATCAAAGGCTGCAGATAAGTCAAGAAGAGTGAGGAGGGAGATTTTTCCTGCATCAGAAGCAAGTAGAAGTGTATCTAAAGTGTGGACTAGGGTGGTTTCGGTGCTGTGGTTGGGGCGATAGGCAGACTGAAAAGTGGGAAGAAGATCATTGGAATGAAGGTGACTGTTGAGCTGTTTGAGAACAACTTTTTCTAGTACTTTAGAGACAAAGGGTAAGTTTGAGACAGGCCTATAATTCTTCAGAACGTTGGGATCGAGGTCATGCTTTTTCAGTAGAGGTATGACTATTGCTGTTTTAAGAGCTGATGGAAAATTTCCTGACTGAAGAGATGAGTTTACTATTTTAGTGATAATAGGCACAAGTTGTGGAAGGCATTGTGAGAAAACAGGAGCAGGTATGGGATCAAGGTCGCATGATTTTATAGTCATTTCCTTCAGAATTGTCATGATTTCTTTTTCACTTGTGGGATGGAGGAAAAGAGAGGAGTGCCAGTGAACTGGGGATCAGGAGGCGCAGGCTGGAATTGAGTCTGATCCAGTCTGGAGCGTATGTTTCGAACTTTGTCTGAAAAGAAGGCAGAAAATATGGATGGAAGTTCAGACAGGCTGTGGGTGTTAGGCAGAGGAGTTGTTTTTGTAGATCCAAGGAGATTTGAGGTGAGGGAAAAAAGAGATTTTATGGATGTAGCACAGAGAACTTGGGAAGAGTAGTAGTCTGTCTTTGCTGAATGGATTAAGAGTTTGACTTTGTTTATTTGTTTTCGGAAAAGCTGTTTGTTGATTTCGGTTTTTGACTTCCGCCACTGCCGTTCTAGTTGCCGGCGTTTGCGCTTCGCTATCAAGATGTCTTGGATATACCATGGCGCACAGGGTCTGTCAGGGAGGAGATGATTAGTAGGAGGTGCATGCTCATCAAGCAGTTGGCGGAGAATAGTGTTATAGTGATCAGAGAGGTCAGTGTGGTCAGAGGTTTGTGAAAAACGTTCGAAAGCTGGTTTACCCCAGACAAAAACAGTTTACTGGCTTACCCCAGACAACAACAGTCTACTGGCTTACTCCAGACAACCACAGTTTACTGGCTTACCCCAGACAACAACAGTTTACTGGCTTACCCTAGACAACCACAGTCTACTGGCTTACCCCAGACAACAACAGTTTCTGGCTTACCCCAGACAAAAACAGTTTACTGGCTTACCCCAGACAACCACAGTTTGCTGGCTTACCCCAGACAACAACAGTTTCTGGCTTACCCCAGACAACAACAGTTTCTGGCTTACCCCAGACAACAGTTTACTGGCTTACCCCAGACAACAACAGTTTCTGGCTTACCCCAGACAAAAACAGTTTACTGGCTTACCCCAGACAACCACAGTCTAGCAGCTTACCCCAGACAACCACAGTTTACTGGCTTACTCCAGACAACCACAGTTTACTGGCTTACCCCAGACAACAACAGTTTCTGGCTTACCCCAGACAACAGTTTACTGGCTTACCCCAGACAACCACAGTCTAGCAGCTTACCCAAGACAACAACAGTTTCTGGCTTACCCCAGACAACAAGTTTCTGGCTTACCCCAGACAACCACAGTCTACTGGCTTACTCCAGACAACCACAGTTTACTGGCTTATCCCAGACAACAACAGTTTACTGGCTTACCCCAGACAACCACAGTTTACTGGCTTACCCCAGACAACCACAGTCTAGCAGCTTACCCCAGACAACCATGACCCCCAGGACAACCCAGAGGGTCCAGTCAGGGAGGTACTTGATGAAGATGAGGGCCATGAGGGCGGAGACGACGATGAGGTACATCTGCTGCAGCAGCAGGGGGCCCTTCCAGTGGATGCACACCATGCCCACCACCCCAAAGTTCCACATCAGCACCGCCGCAGTGATGTAGTCCATGGGCACATTGTAGGCCCTCAGAACCTCCCTGCACCAACCACACAACAGGTATAGGGTGTATTTACCCCCCCTCCCAAACACCGTTAAGCCCCAAAGTCGGAATACGGCTGCCTTCATGGTGGACAAAAAAAATGGTCACACAATTATAAATCTCACCATCGGTGAACCTCAGAGCTCTAGCCGAGGTAAGGAGAAAAAAAAATCCACACCCCTAAACACAACATTTAAGTTGAATGGTACACTCCTCCCTGATTTTTTGTTTTTTTGTTTGTGATCCTTGGCTAGAGCTAGAGGTTCACCAATGGTAAGATTTTTGTATATATACATATGCAGTTCTAATCTTATCCAATCCACCCATACTGGTCATAGCCCCACCAACCACAGAGGCTATAATACCAGGACTGCCACCTCAACTGTTCCAGAGCTCAGATGAAAACTGTGCTGCAATACAAAGATTAAACTACCAAAATGAAAACCAATTCTTCATAGCCAACCGTCAAATCAAGACAGTTACTGCATAGTGAGACTGCCGCATAAATGACAAAACTTACAAAGAAATAAAACCACAATCTGGGACTAAAAAAATAACTGTGTTTATAGTTTTAAAAATCCACACCCCTAAACACAACATTTAAATTGAATGGTACACTCCTCCCTGATTTTTTTTTTTTTTGCTTTGGATCCTTGGCTAGAGCTAGAGGTTCACCAATGGTAATATTTTTGTATATATATATGCAGAAGACCTAGCAAAACCTGGGCTGCCTGTATTGCAGATGATCTTAGAGAAAGGGGCATAAATAAGGAGGAAGCTCAAAACAGAGAGGGATGGAGAAGGCTCATCAATGTCAAACCTCCCCTGGGAGAAACATGATAAAAAAGGAAGAAGAAGTTTAAAAAATATTTTTTAAAGTCTAAAATGTCACCCAGTGGAACATCATGGAGCGAATTCTTTAAAAAATCTGTAGTGAAAGGCATAGTCTAAAGTCCTGAAAATCTTGACAATTTAAAAGTACATATCTAACAGTTTTCTAAGATGGAGGGTGGCAGAATAGTTATGATGTTCACCTGCCAACAAGTAAACCATGAGATTCTGGGTTCAATTCCAAACCTCACTCTTTCTTCCTAGTTTGACCCCAAAAAATTTACCTGAATGTCAAAGTCCTTCAAATGAGACTATAAACCCTGGCCCGGTGTGTGAACGCACGCAGAACATCTTGAGCACATGTTAAAAACCCATTCTGCATTTCGGAAGAAAAAGTCATTGTGTGCCAGTATGAACGGATGACCAAACCCCCACCCCCCTCCCCCCACCAGCATACACACAGTTGTCACGTCACCATCCGTGGTCAGAATGCAGCTACCTAATGGTGGGGAGGGAGGGTGGGGGGGGGCAGTTTTCCCTTTTTGTGGCACTCCCGGCAAGTCAGCCAACAACCTCACTGCCTTATGGAAAGGAGTATGAAGCTTGCGTTAGACTCTGTAGAGGACAGACAACTTTTTTTTCTATCAGAAAGTGTGTGGCAGAGTAGAAAGAAGACAGTGGTATTCTCACCCCAGGTAGATGTAGGAGAAGAGAAACAGCAGCAAAAACGAGGACCCAATCAGCCAGCCGTGGATCACCTGAAACAGCCTCAAGTTTTTCAGGGAGGTACCACCATGTGAGGGCTAAGCTAAGCTATGCCTCAGACACTAGTCATTCAACGGACGCTACAGCCCAGCGGGGTGGGTCCATGAAGTCGTGGGTTCAAATCTCGGTGACATCTAGTGAAATGAGGGTGAGGATTTTTACCATCTCCCATGTCAACTTCAAGTACACACCTGCCAGTGCCTTAATTCCCTTCGTGTGAATACACATGCAGAAGATCAAATATGCTCGTTAAGAATCCTGTAATTCATGTCAGCATTGGGTGGGTTATGGAAACACAAACATACTCAGCATACATCCCATCTTGCGCACACATTAATTCCTGTTCCGTTTTTCGTAAGAGCAGGCCATTGTGTGCCGGTGGGAACAGATGACAGAATTTACAAAACCGCATACACAGGGGGACTGGATGTAAAAAAGTAATAAGTGCTTATTCCATTATCCTCAATATAAAAGAATAAAATAAACAAAAAGAAACAGAAGTCTGAATGCGACTACCTCCAGGGTGGGCAAAGACGGTCACATACAGAAATCTCACCATTGGTGAACCTTGGAGCTCTAACCAAGGAACAAACAACAACAACAACACAAAGACACTAGTCATCCCACTTCCTTCTTCCTTCTCTTCATTACCTCCCTAAGGAGTCAGTCACAGGGGCCCCGCACTGCACTGTGCTGCACTTCATTTTTCAGATTGTGCCTCTTGGGCAAGTTGACCCTGGTGAAGCCCTTCCCTCTCCAGGAGCAGGGTGAAATACTGGGCTATGCTTATGTTAGTGTAACCCACTGAACCCTGACACAAATTTCACCAACTTCAACTTGCATGTATATATCTTCTACATGTATATTCGCAAAAATAAATTACAGCACTGGCATGTCTGCACTTACGTTGACACAGGCGGTCATAAATATCCCCACCCTTAATTCACCAGCAAACGAGATTCAAACCAACAACTTCAAGTGCCCTCTGGGATAGCAGAAAACTGTTCTAGTCACTCAGCTACAGCGTCCACTTTTAGGTGGGTTTTTACACTTGTACTTCATGTGTACAATGATTCTGCTTCCTTACATTTTGGAAGCTGACAAATTAGATATAAACAAATTAGAGAATACTAAACTAACCATCATTAGAGAGCATTCACAGCTACAACAACAAAAACTACACAAGAGCAATTCATTCATCTTTGACACAAAAAGGAATAAGCATAGACACAAACTTACTAGCCAGATCTTTGAGAGGAGAATTCTTGTAATTGGAAAAAAATATCCAATGAAGGGGGAATAAAGGGGGAGGGGAGGGGGATTAAATGTAAAGAAAATCCAAAGTTGACAACAAAGAAGGCTATTTCTAGCACAGGATGTTCAGAAGGGGAGACAACATGATTGTGGCAATCTCCTTACAAGACGGACAAGAAATATGTTTGTTAATATCTGGGTTCAGTGGTGACATGTTGGGGACAGAACAGCCTAGCGGTTAGAACACTGGACTTATGACCAAGTGGTAATCTGTAGGCAGGTATGGGTTTGAGTCCCGCTGACCTGTCCACTTGAGGGGGATTATCCTTTGGAGTTCAGGCTGGTTCTGAGTCCACACCTGGGATGTCCTTCACCTTCAGATGAGATTCTGAACTGAGGTCCTGTATTCCAACCCCACATAACACCTTGCACAAGAGTTAAAACTTCATTGATCTTTTGTGGTAGAGTAGGCCAGTCATTGCCGGTACCACGGATGACACAAACATATCCAACATGAACTCTGCCCCTGGAGAGGGATCGGCTCCCCCAGGTTTAACTTTCCCCAGGACAAATTGCCTGGAACTTTCAGTCTGGTGCCCCAACCACTCTTCATGGAGCTAATGAAGAAGTCAAAGTTCACTCCAGTCAAACTAACTTCTTCTTTTTGTGATTTGACCAGTGCAGAAACTCATCCCAGAGGAATGAAGAAAGGAGGCCTTTGATACTTCACTGCACTACGACAACAACAACGCTGGGAAAACTGGCCATGACAATGCACACTGCTATGAAGAACAATCAGGTATCAAACCAGAAACCACAAGAATACCAATCTGACCTTCTATCCTATGAGCATAACGGGTGCTCCAATAACCTCCCCCCCCCCCCTTCCACCCAACCCTCCCTCCCTCACCTTGTAGCACTTGTATTTGTACAGGACCAGAAGTATGATGGTGGTGACGATGATCACCCCCAACAAAATGGCAGCATTAGCGAAGGACTGCCACAGTTTGGTCCCTGTGTCATCGGTCTGCTCATGGAAAGGGGTGTACACTCTGCAACACAACCATCACCTCACTGTACCACGCAGCAGTCAGTGCATGTACATGTTCTATTATATATATGTCAGCACATCAGCTAAATCACAGACACTGGAGCAAGAGAGTAGAGGGAAATAAAGATAATGAGGATAGGAGCGATTAACACTGTGTGTAAATAAGGTTTTCCTAACTCTGCCAATATGAACAACAACACAGCAGCAGTAAGAGAAAACTCTCCAGCTGAAACCTGTGGTCACTGACAAGAGTTAATTAAGGGCTGCAGAAATGACCAGAAAACTCGGCTGGGAAGACAGGCATTTTCTAGATAGAAAACCACTTTCACAGACAACAAACTAACACAAACATCCACCTGTATCGATTTTAAACACACACACACAACCCCCAAAAAAACCCAAATACAACCACATATCATTTCAACCAATTTTGACCAAAAAATTGGTAAAAATAGCAGGCAACTTCAACAAATTCTGACAAAAACTACACATTCGCAGGTAATAATTCACACAAATTCTGGGGGCAGGACAGCCTAGTGGTTAGAGCGTTGTCCTCAAGATCTTACAGAGCAGGATCGGGCCACCATGGAGGCACCCGTTTTAGATTTTTCCCAGGAGTTAACATCAGTACTGACTCCACTCCCCCCAAAATCCTTCGGATGAGACTATAAACCGATGCCCCATATGCTGACACAAGCAGAACATTTTATGCACATGTTAAAAACATGTTCCACCTTTCGGAAGAGTAGGCCACTGCATGGTGGTAGGAATGGATGACAAAATTTTTAAAACATGTACACAGGTGTCATGTTTAAACATCTGCAAGTCGGAATGTGACTACCTTAATAGTGGGTAAAAATGGTCGCATACGCAAAATCTCACCACTGGAGAACCTTGAAGCTATACCTGAGGAACAAAACAAAAAAATCTGACAAAAACTATACAACCACAAGACATAATTCAAGCTACACAAACACAGGAATCAATTTCAACAAATTCTGACAAACACTCACAGGAATCAATTTAGAAAAATTCTGACTTAAATATGAATCGAGGCAGGTGACAATTCCACTCACTATCTAACCACAGCACCCTACATTCAGAACTCAATTCTGATCACAGCTACATACATTCAGAACTCAATTCTGATCACAGCTACATACATTCAGAACTCGATTGTGACCACAGCTACACATAAAGATTCAGAACTTGATTCTGACCACAGCTACACATAATGCTTCAGAACTCGATTGTGACCACAGCTACACACAATGATTCAGAACTCGATTCTGACCACAGCTACACACAATGATTCAGGACTCAATGTCTGACCACAGCTACACACAATGATTCAGGGCTCAATGTCTGACCACAGCTCCTGCTCTTGTGGCGATGCGCTCTCCCCAGGGAGAGCAGCCCAAATTTCATGTGGAGAAATCTCGTGACTTAAAGTGGTATAAAATAAAAATAAAATAAAAACATACATTCAGAACTCAATGTCTGCCCACATCTCTGCCCACACTCACAGGTAGGAGTTGCCGGTGGTGTAGAAGCTGACGGAGCTGATGGTGGCCACCACCACAGCCATGCACAGCGTGACCGGCACAAACAGCATGATGACATGCTTGGCCCCGTAAAGCAACGTCTCCTCCTCCTCCTCCTCCACTTCCTCCTGACTACGCTGCTGCTGCTGGCGTCGCTGGGGTCGTTGTCTGCCCTCTGACCCTCCTGAAGAAGTTGGGGGTTGCATACTCAAGGTCGAGGAATCGGGCGGCGCATTTGGGTCACGAATTTCAACGTTGATGTCAGCCATGTTGTTGTTGGCATTCCCACCCTGGCTGCACTCGTCTCTCATCTGGGCCAATGCATACAACTAGAATAAACATGTGTCAATGAAAAGCAGAAAACCATCATGTAAGGAGATGAGTTTATATACTTCAATTACCCACTTAGTAAATTGGCTCTGTTGTCAACAAACAACACTATCTATGTTAGAAGAAAGGAGCTATGATTTTTATAAATACAACGGACAACAATATTTCAATCCTGTTTACAATCTTTGTATAAGACTCTCTATTGCTCTATGTCTCTGTCTGTCTGTTTGTCTGTGCAATAAAATATCAAGTAAAAGACTTCCTTTAGACAATTTTTTAAAAACTTTTAATTCTGCCTTACAAACTCTACCAGCAACTTAACTTTTTTTATATTTCAATGAAACATTTGACCATCACATGAAACATTAAAAAATCAGAATTAAAACTATGGATGGTTATCTGTGCGTGTCCTCTCTGAGAAAGACAGTGACTGGACAACAGCTTCATCCTGAGAGAGAGAGAGAGAGAGAGAGAGAGAGAGAGAGAGAGAGAGAGAGAGAGAGAGAGAGAGAGGAGAGAGAGTGCGTGTGTGTATGCGAGCATGTGTGTGTGTGTGTGTGTGTGTGTGAGTGTGCATATATACATGTGTGTATAGATGTGTGTGTGATTATGTGTTATTTATTTTTATTTATCCTCTTATTTCCATGATAATGGAATAAGCAGTCATGTGCTTTTTCACATCCAGTCCCTGTACGCATGCAGTTTTGTAAATTGTGCATTACGTTCCAACTGGCACACAATGGCCTACTCTTCCAAAAAATAGAACTGGTGTTGTGTGTGCAAGATGTTCTGCATGTGTTCGCACACGGGGCCTCAGTTTATAGTCTCATCCTTAGGATATGTGTGTGTGTGTGTGCGTGCATGTGTGTGTGCATGCTCTTGCAAGATTGCATGCATGAATGTATGTGTGCTTAGATGCATGGGAGTGTGCTTACATGATCAAACTGGGTCAGACAACATAAATAACCATCTAGTAAGCAAACGGTTGCATAAGCAAAATTTCACCATTGGTGAACCTCAGAGCTCTAGCCAAGGAACCAAACCAAACCAAACCAAACACACACACATTCAGGGTCATTCATGACTCCAAAGCAAGAACCCAGACAGGGGTAATGTAAACAGTTATCACATTCCCTGAGCACATGCTGCATCATGTACAGGGCCAGCTGTGTGTGTGGCTCCAGATGTTGGGAATCAGCACGCAAGTAATACAATGTATTGATTTTTCCATTTCATGAAAACAGAGGTTAAAGAACCCATGAAGAAAAGGAAAAGGGAGTGGGTTGGGGGTTAGGGTGGGGTAAGGGGTGTTTTAAAACAAAACTCTGATGATCCTTGATTTGCATAATTGATTTGCCAATTGATTTTTTATCAGTCAGGTGTGTGTGTGTGTGCGTGCGTGCGTGCGTGCGTGCGTGCGTGCGTGCGTGCGTGTGTGTGTCTTTGTGTGTCTTTGTGTGTGTCTTGTGTGTGTGAGTCACAGTGTGTGCATTGTGCATGCAAGAGAGGGTGGCCATGAGTCCATATCAATGTAATGTAACTTTTGTTTTACTTCAATATTTTCAACCCGTTTAGCTAAACATTATTTACAATACCTCCAAAACCAGAAAATATAAAAATTTATATACTTTTAAAGACTCATGACATGTGGACAGAATAACACCTTGTTTCAAAATATATTTTTAAAAACAAAAAAGTTATGCTCACACCTGTGGCCACAAATTCTAAAGAAGGGCAAGACAAAAACAAAGCACAGATAGATCTCCACACACCACGTGATTCTCAAATGAGGTATTGCCGTGATCCTGATCATTGCTGTCTCCCCCATCACGGTCAGTCAGAAGGTGTGTTGGGGAAGCTGAAGTGAATCCCTCTGCCATTGGATAGGTCTCCAGGTCTCCTGGGAATGCTGTGCACTGGTCTTCACTCAACAAAGCAGTTCTTGCACCAGGATCTTGCAATCTGTCATTTTTAAACATTATGCCACAACTCAAGGTTTAATTCCTATTTGTGTACTGCCCTAGTAAATTTATATAGATCTAACTAAAAGTGCAGCTAATACTAACAACCAAATCTTATAATGCAATTTACTGAGCTGGTAACTGGTACTGGTAGGTCAGATTGTATATATAAAATATTATAATAAATAACCATAAGTGCTAAACTTGAAGTAGTATTAATAATTACTGAAATCCCCAAGGGTGAGGAATATCTCTCTCACACACACACACACACACGCGCGCACACACGCACACACACATGCGCACACACACACGTGCACATATACACACACTGCAATACCTACTGAGGTGGTAAGTGGTAAGTTGTAGTTTGTACTGTAGTTCTTATAAACAAATGCTAAAGTTTAAGCAGTATTATTTTGAAATCCCCAAGGGTGAGCCTTATCAGTATCTCTCTCTCAGCCATTTTCTCTCTCTCTCTCTCTCTCTCTCTCTCTCTCTCTCTCTCTCTCTTGGTTGTGCCCAGCCTCACTTTATATTTGTGTAAAGCTTTCAGAAGAAGAGAGATATTGTTATCCTAACTCATATTTTTGTAACTGACTTTTTGTTCTACGGTAACATTTTGACGTTACTATTGCTTTTAGCCCCACCAAAATACTAAGCAGTTCAGCAACCCCCTTCATGTATGGGCCAATGGCCTTTTTGTGAATAAATCATTCGAGTTCTCTCTCTCCTCTCTCTCTCTCTCTCTCTCTCTCTCTCTCTCTCTCTCTCTCCCTCTCACACACACACACACACACATACACACATACATAGTCCCACACACAGTCACACAAACACACACAGTCTCACACACACAGTCTCACACACACACGCATTCTCTCTCTCTCTCTCTCTCTCTCTCTCTCTCTCTCTCTCTCTCTCTCTCTCTCTCTCACACACACACACACACACACACACACACAGTACAAACGTAACAAAGTACAGTTGGAATTTATAAACAGCTAGTATGCTCTACATACAATAAAAATGCACCCCAAAATACTGGGAAGTAAAACAAAATGCATGAATCTTGGTCCTTTGAGTTGATCTTGCAAAAGTTATGTTCCCTTGGTTTCAGTTTTCATCTAAACAGTAAACACCAAGTGAAATTGTTGCACAATCGTCTGGTCTTTTTCCTGGCCATTAAACTTACTGTAAAATTACCGTGGCGACGATTCATGAACAATAAAAATTGCATACAATAAGTCCACACGGAAGTGGGTTAAAAAAAATTTTAAAAAATAAAAGAAAAAGAAAACCCCAAACAAACAAGTGTTTCTGAATGATTCAGGAAACATGAATGGAAGGGGGAGGGGGGAGGCAAACATTTTCCCCCTAGACATTTTTCCCACATACTGTCTTCTTTTCCTTTGTCACAGCTGTCTTAAGTTCAATCAATCATTGAATGTCTAGATAGATCGGTGTGAATTTGGGCGTCACATGAGAAGGGAGGTTGAGTGTACTAGTTTCAGTTTCCCACGAATGACAAGTGGCAAAAGACAAGAGGAAAATCGAATGTTCAATCAACAATTTCGATGTATGCTGCTAATGAGCAACAAACATGCAATCAAATCACGTCAGATATCAACGAATTAACTCACGTTTCCAAAGATTAGTTTTTCAGTTGAGTTCGAGCTTGAAGACGGGAAGCAAACAGGAAGTAGCAAATTTACCTTAGGCCAACGTCATTTCCTTTCAGATAAAGGCTGCACACAGTAGGCCTACTAAAATTAAATCACTCTTTTCCTTGTTTTTCTATGTGACTCTTATATTCATACCGCACGTACTAAGGCATCCACAGAAATAAAAACCACTTTTTGTGAAAGACTAGCTCCTCACTCAAAATTATTGTGATTTTGAACAAATTTGGTAGGTTTGAAATTTTTTATTTTTTCAGCAAACACTAGGCTACTCCTCAGGCCTTTGTTGTCTGCTAGCTTCCTTACTGCAATATGCATGCGCGGGGTCACCGCTGTAGGAATTTAGGCAATCCTCATTTGATAGTTATTTCCAACTTTCTCGTGACTACCTGGTATTGCTCTATGTCCTCAATCCCAAAACAAGTGCACAGTCCAATTTTTCATGCTTAAAAAAATCTGTGAAAAATCAACATTTTTTTTCCACTCGCACTCTATAGAATGATACTACATGACCCCCTAAGTTAATACTGGTGTGTAGCTGAAGTAGGGTTAGGCCAACTCACAGGCACATGATAGGCCCCTGTCTGCTGTAATAAAGTAGAGAGTCCTAAACAGGAATTCTTTAGGTAGCCACCCCGATTCCCGGCACCATCCGATCCGGCACCAGAAATGGGATCCTAAACTTATCCTATTATCTTTAGTATCCCTAAAGAGGATTAGGGCTCGCCTACTGGTGGGCTGGGAGTGATAAAGGGGGGATAGAAAGAGGATAGAAGAAAAATAGAAAAGAACTATAAAAAGGGAGACAGTAAATAGTAGTGAAAATTATTACCTCAACTTACTCAGCAATCTTCTCTGTCAAAACCCTGAGAAAGGCAGAACAGAGAGAGGAATGGAGGGAACTGGTTGTTGAGTCTTTGAGGGTGCCCCCACGGTCGTCAGACTAAGGGACAGATAGATAGGTAGTCTCAGTATAGACAATGATCACAAGTAACCAATTTGAATGGGAAAGTGTGTGTGTGTGTGTGTATTCGTTTCAATCAGATCCCCTTCAATTCTTCAAAAAGAAACAAAAAATTATTTGTAATCAATATTCACAAACCTATTCAATAGTTTACATTCTTAAAATCAAATTCTGCCAACTCTTCTTCCTTTTAATGAGTATAATTTGAGGGCAAGCTAATTGGTTGAGGCTACTGAGGTTCATTTGCACACCTCAGATTTAATTTAGTTTTTGTAGGATGCAGGTTGGAGCAGAATTGCACTACTATTGCATGCACATCTCATTTCAAATGCTTGGATCCATCTTGAAAATTGCAATCAGGATCTATGTTTCAAAAGCATAAAGGAAGGATGAGATGTGTGTGCAGCACTTTTGCGTTGAAATCAATAGAGATCTTGACAGACAAGTCCTAAGCCAGGAGATTACTGTTTTATGTTGATTTTTCCATTCATTCCTCAGCTAGAGCTCTGAGGTATACCAATGGTGAGATTTTTGTGTATGGAACCATTTGTACCCACAATTTTAAGGTAGCTACTTCACTACAACCTTACATACATCAAGTTCATTACAACTTCAAGGATAATGTCTAAACATGACACCAATGTGCATGTGTTTTATTCTTTATTTTGTCATCCATTCTTTCCAGCACACATGGCCCACTCTCCTGAAAGGCAGAGTAAGTTTCAATTTGTGCGCATGATGTTCTGCATGCATTTGCACAGGGGACCTTGGTATATGGTCTCATCTGAAAGACTTTCTGGAGAGTGGAGTCAGTACCAATGGGGGGGGAGGGGAGGGGGACAGGATAGCCTAGTGGTTAGAACATTGCACTCGCAATCTGATGACCCGGTTTCAATTCCTGTTCAAGGGGATATTTTCCCCTGGAGTTAACATCAGTGCAGAGTCCACTCTCCCCAAAAGTCCTTCAGATGAGACTATAAACCAAGGCCCCACATGCAAACGCACCCAGAACATCTTGCACACACGTTAAAATCCTGTTCCCCTTTTCGTAAAAGTAGGCCATTGTGTGCCAGTGGGAACACATGACAAAATTTACAAAACTGCATACACACGGGAGCTGGATGTAAAAAAGCACATAAGTGCTTATTCCATTATCCTCAATACAAAAGAATTAAATAAATAAAAATCAATAGTGTTGACTCCAAGGGAAAGATCCTCTTGAATCGGTGCCTCTGAGGTGACTCAAACCAGAGCCATCGGGTCACAAATTCAAAGTTCTAACCACTAGGCTATCCCACCCCTTGTTTCATGCTGATTCTTTGTACTACTCTCCTCAGGACAACTGGTTTTGATTTTTTTCAGTTATCAAGACTGTATCTGGATAATATTCCAAGCTGTTCACTCATATGAGAGACAAGGAAAGTTGCTGTCTGAGCACTTGACAAAGATGTTTGAGATTGTAAAAAAAAATTAGTTTATTTGAGGATAATGGAATAAGCACTCATGTGCTTTTTTACATCCAGTCCCCATGTGTATGCAATTTTGTAAATTTTGTCATCTGTTCCCACCAGCATGCAATGGCCTACTCTTCCAAAAAGTGAAATGGGTTTTAACATGTGCACAAGGTGTTCTGCATGCGTTTGCACACGGGATCTTGGCTTATAGTCTCATCCGAAGGACTTTTGGAGGGAGTGGAGTTGGCACTGATGAGAGTTAGCACTCCAGTGTTTGAGCACTTGCAGCAATGGCTCTTCCAGTGCATTTGATGGTGTCTGCCATCAGTGAGGTTTTTTCTCTTTCTTTCCTAATTTCCAGGGAGGCTGATAGTTGGTTTGTCTAGGTGTTCTTCAAATGTGGTCTTTTTTTTCTTTCACAGCCAAGCCACTAGTGATGGTTGTCAAAAAGAGCCTGGTAATGATTCTTCTTCCTCTTCTTCAGCGAACGTTCAGACAGCAAATACTGATGTCTGTCATATGAGTGAAAATGTGTTGCGCTGTTGATAAACACTTACTAGGTCAGGCCCAGGGCATCCAACTTTGGCATGGGAGAGAATTGTTATATTTTAAGTCTTTCTGGAAAAAAAGGAAGAATGGACCAAGAAGGCAGAAAATAGACAAGAAAGAGGTGACAGGAAGAAAAGGAACAAGGCAGAAACAAAGAGAGGAATAGAAAATAGGGAAATCCTAGCACAAAATGTCCAGAAGGAGAGAATAGTATTTTTTATTGACTTGCCCCCTGTATCTCCAAGGGGTAAGTAATGATCCTACTTCTACAATAAAAGTTTCAGGATAGCTGTCACTTTCTACTCTCTTGTGTTCCTTGGTTACAGTTTTAACATTCACCACTGACGAGATGTTTGCGTATGTGTTAATTTTCCACAGTTAATGTTGCCACATTCTGACTTCATGGCTGATGTCTGAACACAACATGAGCATGCATGTTTCTGATTTTATTATTCATTCATACTGATGTGCAATGGCTACAGCCTTCCTCTTTGGAAGGTGGAATGGATTTCTTTTTTATTGTTCTTCAGCTAGAGCTCCAAGGTTCACCATTAGTAAGATTTTGCGTATGCAACCGGTTTTGCCCACTGTTCAGTTAGGCGCATTCCGACTTAAGTAAAGAGTATGTTCTTTCGAGCCAGAAGGCCCATAGAGCCGGAGCTTATCCCGGTTTCTGTAGCGTTAAGCGAACTGATGGTTTTTCACCACCCCTGTGACAGGACGCTAGTCTGTCGCCAGATACTTCCCCAGCAGAGCTGGTACCCACTTGTACACCTGGGTGGAGTGAGGAAAATAGGAGTAAAGTGTCTTTCCCAAGGACACAACACCGAGCCGAGCGGGGATCGAACCCGCGACCTCTGAATCACGAGTTGACCGCCTAAACCACTCGGCCACGGTGCCTCCTCTCCGACTTAAGGGATGATGTCAAAACATGACACCAGTTGCATATGCATTTATAAAATTTTGTCATCCATTCCCACTGGCACACAAAGGCCTAATATTCTGAAAGGCTGAATGAGTATTTAAAATGTGCTCAGTATGTTCTGCCTGTGTTCGCACACGGGACCTAGGTTTATAGTTTCATTCGAAGGACTTTCAGGGGAGTAGAGTCGGCACTGATGTTAACTCCAGGGGAAAAATCCCCTTGAACGGGTGTCTCAGTGGAAGGCCTGAAAACTGGTGCAAATGTCCCGTTTCTTCAGAGCTGTTCAGATGGCTAATACTGGATAGTGTACATACACAACTTAAAAATAAAGAGAGACTCAATATTATCTAACACACACACACACACACTCTCATCACTTCATAATTGAAACAAACATCCAACCACTCATGACAAGACCAAAAGCACAATCTTCAATGTTTGTTACTTTGATGTTTTGTTGTTTTTTTAATTTGGAAATAAAAACAAATTTCATCTCTGAGCTGCTCTCTATTCAATACCAGCTTTAAGTCTGAAGGGGAAAGATAAAATTGAGGACTGACTGGAACAACATTGACAATACTCCCACATCTCTTCAAAAATGCTAATTATTCGTACATGGGAATGGGAGAAGCAGGCAAGGGGGATCACCACGTCAGGACCAGTGCAAGGAATGCTTTGTTCTAAGGGGGGAAAAAACCCAGTCCACACAGCAAACAGTAAAATGTCCATGGAAGAACTCTGACCAATAAATTAATGTACATCACAACGAGGGGAGGACTTAAAGAGAAAAATGTTGTCACGGAACAACAGTTTTAAAAATATAACACATAATCAGTGCTGCATAAAGTTTCCACATAAACCTGGGCAGGTGCTAGCTGCATACCATTCAAAACAAACAGCCAGTGTTGCAGAGTCCTGGTGCACACACACATAAACAAACAAAAATAAGTATCACAATGTAGCTCACATGTAGTGCATGCATTCACAGGGTGCATCAAAATTGGTGGAAAATCAGTCACTCACAGGCTTATATCAGTTCTAAACATTATCTTTGACTTCCATATACCCTTATCATTTATTCTCCAACTACTACTAACTAGTAAAGTACTACTCACACACACATGCACACACACACACACACATACAACAAACATAAGAGAAAACACAACAAAAACAATCAATCCCCCCAACAACAAAAAATATATATATAAACATAGAGAGTAACACATGCATATGTAAATTCACCAGTGACAAAGACAAGCAGCATATATGTATACACATATGTTTGCTCTCTCTGCACTTCATCCCCCCCCCCCCCCCCCACCTCCCCTTTTATCTCTCTCTTTAGCACATAATCAGGGCAACAACAACAAAAAGCAAGTGACAGCATGAACAATAACAATATGGGTGCATACATGATGGTCATTCCACAATGATCACGGCTGAAGTTTAAAAAGCTGACATCATACTCCTTTAGATTTACAATAACATCATATTCATTTTGATTTAGTTACTGCTGTTGTCTACTCAGGAATAATCTCTGCCCCTTCATTTTTTGTCTTGTTTTCATTTTTGTTTTGTTTTGATTTGGTTTTTGATTTTGGTTTGTGTGTGTTGATTTGGTTGGTTTGGTTGCTTTTCAACTAACACACTGTATCAGTTATTGTCTTCTGCATTTATAGCTTAAAGACTCCTGTCCATTCATTCTATTTATTACTAAAACCTCTTTCAATTTGTTTTGTTGATAACTTTACCTTCATGTCCACTTTTATTCATTTGGTTCATCACTTAAAAAAAAAAAAAAAAAAAAAAAAAAAGGGTGGCGTGCTCTTGTGGCGACGCGCTCTCCCCGGGGAGAGCAGCCCGAATTTCACGGAGAGAAATCTGCCGTGATTTAAAGTGGTATGAAATGAAATAAAAGACTCAAATCCATTCATTTTATTTATGACTTAAAGACTTAAGCCCGTTCATTCTATCTATGATCTGACATCCTCTCAACTCACTCTACTTCTAACTTTGGACTCATGTCCAGTCAATCTATCTAGAAACCTAGGACTTAATCATTCTATTCATAACTTTAGGTTCCTGTCCACTCATGCTATTTACAGATATTCATGCCCAATCATTCTATTTACAACTTAAGATTCCTCTCCAGTTAATTAATTCTCCTTATAACTTCAGACTCTTGTCCACTTATTCTATTTATAGTAAGACTTATTTTCTGGTCATTCTATCTGAAATAAAACTGCTGTCCATTTATTCTGTTTAAATAGTCACACTCCTTTTCATTCATTCTATAAATTTATAATTTTAAGATTTCTGCCCATTCATTTTACTTATTATTTCAGACTCCTAGTCCTATCCATTCTTTCTATTCATAACTTTATACTCCTGGTTATTCATTCTACTTATAGTTTCTAGCTCCATTCATAATTTCAAGCTCCTATCCATTCATAATTTCAAGCTCCTATCCATTCATAATTTCAAGCTCCTATCCACTTGTTCCATTCAAAACTTCAGACTCCTGTCCAATCATTCTATTCATAATTCAGATCCGTGTTCATTAATTCTATATACAACTTCAGACCACTGTTCATTCATTCTATTCACAACTTCAGACCAGTGTCCATTCATTTTATAACTTCAGACCACTGCTCATTCATTCATTCATTCTATATAGAACTTCAGACCACTGCTCATTCATGCTACAGACCTGGAACTTCAGACTTCTGTCCTTTCATTCTGATCAGTGTCATTTTGCCTTGTGACTATTTTTCTCTCCTGGTTTTGGAAGCACAGAATGTTTAAATAAACCACTTAATCCCCCCCCCATCCCCACCCCACCCCACCCCGCGATTTTCATCAGGGGTTGCGGTTTACAGTTTTAAATGTTTGAGCACCACTCTACTTGTTACTTCAGATAGTAATTATTGATAACTTTTAACATAAATTGTTGCAAGACAAGGTTTCAAACTAAAGTATACATGTTGCTAACCACACTGGGTTTCATTGTATTTTTTGTAAAGAGACTTAAGTTCTTCATTCAATGATTCTCCAACATGTCAAAACATGGAGACAAAACACAACAGTTTTGTTCGCTTTGCTTGTTTTTCGATATCAAACATAACAACCTACTGACCACTCTAAATTGAAAAAAAAATTAGATGACGGAAAAAAATCCCTGACTTTGCAATTATCCTTCTTGGTCAGTTTTCAGGGGCATGGAGTTGAACACAACAGTCAATTAAGAAGTGGACTAGCTTGTGGGGTGGTTCACACACAAACACACACATCCTATCTCAGCGACTTGTAACCCTGCATGTCAAGAGAAGACAGACAGACAAGGGCGGCGCGTCTCAGCTTTTGTACAACCAACACTTTGGACAATCGTTTTCCACAGCACATTTCAAGAATAATTCAATCCATTATTCTTGCTCTGGAGCAGACTGGTCAATCCTTGTCTATTTTGTTTTTCATTCCTCGGCTGTAACTCCAAGGTTCACCAATAGTGAAATTTTTTGCATATGCGACTGGGTTTTTTTTTTCTTCGCCATTTAGATAGCTGCATGCCGACTTCAGGGATAACAGTTAAGAATTGAACCTACCAATTTTGCCAGGACAATTGGGAGGTACCTCTCTGTTCTTTTCGATTTTCAACTGTCGCAGGTTCTTTTGACGTGCACAAGTCTGTAAGCACACAGGTCCAACAGGTATAGTGTCTTCTCTGAAAGGCTTGGCATTAAGACTAATTTTCACATCAAACTGGGGAAAAAAGGGCAAGACTGGGAATCAAACCTATAACTCCTTCCTCCTTACCCTGGTCTATAAATATGGATATAAAAACTCTTACATCCTTGATGCACGAATATTTGGCTAGTCCTTAATGCATGAATATTTGGCTAGATACACTCAAAAGAGTTTAAAATCTATACACTATATTTGATAGATAAAATATAAAAATCAATTTAACCACTGAGCAGAATCACAACATACCAGCATGTCAAAAAGTTAAAACATATGCAACATATCAAAACTAATAAAAAACAAAAAACAAGACATGAAGTGATATGATTTTTCTTGAGCATTTCTGCAAGTTTTCATTCGACTCTGTTTAACTGTATAAATGTTATCTCACAAAAGGTGACAGATCAGTCTTGGAACCGTTACGTGGCCATACACACCCATCTACAAATAAATATATTAACAATATTTATGATTGTGCATAGCCTCTGTGTGTGTGCGTGCATGTGCGTTGTTTTTTTTAACCATGTGTTTTTTCATGTGAGTGTGTGTGTGTGTGTGTGTGTGTGTGTGTGTGTGTGTGTGTGTGTGTGTGTGTGTGTGTGTGTGGTGTACATGCAAAGACATGTTTGTGTGTGAGTGCATGTGTGTCTGCATGTGCAAAGTATTCAACCAAGTAATCATCCCAAAGACTAGCCACAGTATTGGGTGAGGTATTTACAGTTCTTTCAGTGAGCAAATGTGTAAATGACACATTATTCCAAGTGAAGTTGATAACAAAAACCCATACTAGACTGCACACTGTGATGGTGCCATGTGCATGACAAACATTGACTTCACTGCACAATCACTACACCTGGGAATATACACAGCACTGACACATCTACAGAGCAGACAGAAAATCTCACAAATGAGCACCCTTGCTAAAATGCACAAGATGAGCGAGCAGAAAAAGATAACATGATGCAAAGAGTGGAAATATGATCACTGAAATACAAAGTAGCAACTATACTGAGACTCATTTGTTTTTAAAAATTTTTTTTATCGCGAACAGCAGAGTTTTCATCGATATATCATGTTCATGATCATGAAAGCGGTACAAACAACTGTTTTCCTTCACCAAACATCAGAGCTATCTCTGAAAGGAAACATCATTGCACCAAGCAATTTCCTTAGATTCAGTAGTTCTGTGTTATTGGGTGCAGCAGCTTATGCCGAACTCGGTGATGCTGACAGGTAAGAAATAGTTCTGTGTGACACTGTATAAATTACAATCTTATAACATTCCAAAAGTACACTTCACCACACTGAAACAATAATCCAGCAGTAATTGTGTCATACAAAGTTTGCGACAATCAAAGAGCATTCTGGAAGAGATGGTGAAAAACACGGTGAAGAAGGACAACATTCAGCTGATGGACCTGTGGCCAAAAGGAAGACTGGAATTTTTTTCTGGTTTTTGTTGTTGTTGGGTTTTTTTAAGCTATTGCAGTTGTGCTGATAGAAAAGCCGCATGTACTGAGGGGACTGTGTGTTACTGAGGGGTCAGGGAAGTGCTGGACATTCTGGTCAGTGACAGATAATGACAATCAAAATGTATCATCACTGTCATGTTAAAAACAGGACTGACATCACAGGTGAAATTATTCACAGACCTCTTCTTTGTATCAGCATAGCATGAACATAACCACTGTGAATGAGGCTACGTCTTGACTGTGAATGTTATTCGTTGACTATACCACAAACATTCAGGGTGAAGACATCCATTGTAACTCCACAGCAGCCACGAGATTTTGTTTCAAAACTTCACCACCCACCTCCTGCCAAAAAAAGTTAAGTATTCAAACTGCTACAGGGGTAGTTTCTGGTTTTATCAGGTTCCATCACAGATGAGATCATTTCTGTGGTTTACAGCAAAGTAACACAAACTCAGTGTGACACTGATTTACTATGGGATCTTTCACGCCCAAACATGGACACTGATGCTATCTTCAAAAAGTACAGTTTGATAAATGACACATTCATAGCCCAAACACAGCACAGCTGTCATGCATTTAAGTATGTGCACACCATAAATGCAGACCCAGAGATTTACACAAACGAATTATCTTCTTCTAGTGCCACATCTATTTAATGAAATGATTGTCACCATTAAAAAGAAAAAACATTTCTGTGTTCTATTTCTACACCAACTGTCATACCTTCCCACTCTCTCCAGTGACCATTTCCATATAAAATACCTTTCATCATATTTCCTAATCTTACAGAAGAAAAAAAACTCCACAAGGGCCACTATCTCTGCTGTTATCACCACCTGGATGTATTACCGTCTTGCTCTGTAAAAAACAGATAAGCATGAGCAACTATCCCTCTTTTTTTTTGTTAGTTTAAAAATACTTACAAAATAAAAATAAAAATCAGAGAACATTACAAAAACAACAACACCAACAACAACAAAAGGATCTAGACCTAAACTCTTTTAAGACAGTTGATCCATCAAAAACATCCACTGTTCATAAAATCTGAATGTATTTCATAGCCAGGAGTTACAAGACTCATAAACTCTTGAACAGCTCATTCTGAAGGAAATCACTGAGCTTCACACTTTTCTTTCTCTCTTCCTTTCCATTTATTGTTTTGTTTCATTTAATTTCATCCAGCCTGGACATTCATCTTTAGTTTAAGTTCTGTATCAGCTAGCCCAGCAAAGGCAGACATATGCTGTAGGAAGGAGACGTGGAAAAGGCAAATATCGTATACAAGATTATATTGTCTCCGACACCATTCCACATGGCTCTATTTCATATGTCTGTAGAAATGCATCTGGATAGAATTGTGCAAAAAGAAATCTAATATGCATTTTGTAAAAACAGAGCTTTACTTTTTACAGCTAAAATAAGAACGTCTTGCCTAAGAATATGTAAAAAAGATTGTTTAGCAATTTCTTTAACATCTAAGATAAGAAGTTCATGCCTATTTGTAGTTAACAACAACAACAACAATAAAAACTCATCAAAAAGAACAAGAAGAAGAACCTACCAGATCAGGAGGGAAGGGAAATCAGTCAGATCTGTAACTTGGAAAGATATAGAATTGTGTACAGTAACGTATGTTGTTGTCGATGAACCATCTTCATTTCTCATCCCACCTACCCTCCAGCATGGGAAGAAGCAGCAACAGCATACGACTATGGCACTTTCTATTTTAAACACACAACTTCAGGACTCCTTTCAGTGCTGTATGGTTCTCTCTCTCTTTAACAAAAGAAAACAGGAGAGGAAAAAGTGCAGATGTTTTTTATACCACAGAGTAGAAAATAAAACTTTCCTTTTCATTATAATGCCCCTTCTCCATAGAAATAGCACACTCTTTCTGACGGAAATGCACCCTGGTCCCATCAACCAGCGTCTACCCCCCCTACCGGTCATTATTCACTGCACGCACTGCCGTTAATGGCGCACAGTCTCTTGATGGGCACGGTGTGGGTGAAGTACAGCAGCAGCACCGCCACAAACACCGACCCTCCCCTCACCGGGCTGATCACCATGGCCGTGGTGCCGTAGTTGCGGGGAAACTCGGTGAGGGCGATGAATGTCTGGAAGAGGAGGAGGAGGGAGAAGGGGAGGTCGGAGAGCACGATCCGCCACTTGCTCATGCGCTGCAAGCCAATGGGAATGTTGTTGGAGGATACCTGCTGACGTCGCAGATCCAGGGTGTTCCCCAGGATCACTGTTAAGGGCAGGTTGAAGGTCAGGACCTGGCCACAAACACCCACTCTGGATACTTGGTTACAATATCAAGCACTTTGATTTGTTGGGTTGTTTTTTTTACAAGATATAGCGCTATATCAATTTAATTTATTGTTGTTATTATTATATCAGAGGTTAAAAACTACAAAGCAAGGTTGTGTACAAAAATAGATTATATTTTGGAATTACCGCATAGTTTACTGATTCAGTACAACACTGCATACATCCTTGCCAAGAAAACATACAGAATCACACATGAACATACAAACACGCACCACACACACACACACACACTCAACCTGAAAAATGCTATAGAAATAGGTGTCTCACACACACACACTCAACCTGAAAAATGCTATAGAAATAGGTGTCTCACACACACACATTACCTGGAAAATGCCATAGAAATAGGTAAGACTGCCAGGTAAAAAGGTGCCTTTGATGAAGGAGCCCCAGACAAAAAGCACTCCCAGATGACCAGTCAGGAATTCACCAACAAACCAGGGACCTGAGGCACACACAAAAACAACACTGATAGCTGACCTGTGACCTATACAGAACTCGATGTAAACAAACACACACACACACATACGCACACACTCACTCACACACACACACTCACTCACACAAATTCGCACACACATAAAGCTTTGCCTATATCTTTAAAGGGACACACTCCATCTCTTAAAAGAAAACTGGTCTCAAACAGCAGCAGTTCAGATGACAGGTCAGAGGCTTACCAAAGGTAATGTACAGCAGAAATCCCAGCAGTGTGTAGTAGACAGACCCAGTGCGAGCCACCAGCCACAGTCGGTATACAAAGCTGTTCCATGCTTGTGACAGCCACGACACACACAGCATGCCATCACCTGTGACATACACATACACAGAAGTTTGTATGTATGTATGTGTGTACACACACAGCATATCAATACATGCACACACATGCATATGCCTATACACACATAATCAATCAATCAATCGATCAAACAAGACAATACATAAGTAACTGGCAAAAACACATAAGTAAAGAACAAAGAAAAGGACAATACTGGATAAAATCGCACAATATATCTATTACAATCATAGCAGTGACATCAGATTCTTTTTTTTATGCATTAGTCTGGAGGGTGGGATAGCCTGCCTAGTAGTCAGAGCATTGCGTCCATGATCTGATGACCAGGGTTTGAGCTACCACTAAGGCACTTGTTCAAGGCAATTTTTTTCCCTTGGAGTTAAGATCGGTACCAACTCTACTTCCTCCAAAAGTCCTTCGGATGAGACTATAAAACAAGGAGCTGTGTGCGAATGCATCCAGAACATCTTGTACACATGTTAAAAACCCCTGTTCCACTTTTCAGAAGTGTAGGCCACTTCATGTTCATGTTTCATGTTGATTGGAACAGATGATAAAATGTGTAAAATGCATGCACACAGGTGTTGAGTTTAGAAGTCTTTTCCAAAATTGGAATCTGGTTACCTTAATGGTGGGTAAAAAGAGCCGCACAGACAAAATCTCACCATTTGGTGAACCTCGGAACTCAAGCCTTGAAACGGAAAAAAAACCCCAACCCAACCCCTATGTCTATTTTCTTTCCAACCCCTATGTCTAATTTTAACAAAAATGCTTCATCACCAATAATCTCACCAGGAAGCTGCAGTGTCCGAGAGGAGGAGCACTGTCTCAGTGAGGTGAGGACCAGCACATAGGCAAACACCAGGCAGCCGTACAACACCTTGCTCTGAAATGAGAAAAACACAGCAAGGAACACATCACTCACTACACAGATGGCAATATGTGACTTGACCCTGCAGGACCACAGCACTGAACAGCAGAGTAGTCTGCATTTATAATAATTCACACACAATTTGGCAAACAGAAACTTCAAAGCTAGCTTTTTAATAATAATAATAAATGGAATTTATATAGCGCTATATCTTGCAGAGACAAATCAAAGTGCTTGCATTCAACTCATTCTTACACAGTCATACAACCAGTAACAATTAATAGTTCCAACAAGTCCAAATGTGCACGCATGCACACACATACATACACAGGTCACACTACCTGACAGGGCGATAGAATCTCGGCTGTTGAAGGCAGGGAAAAGCTGTGAGATGAAGCAGAAGAGGAAAATCTTAGGTTTGAAATAAATAAGTCTTGAGACTGGATTTAAAATCGTCATAAGGCGGCTTTGGGCGAAGAGAGAGAGAGGGAGGTCATTCCAGATCTATGGACCAGAAATAGAGAAAGAGCGACGGCCGACTGTGGATTGGTTGAATCTAGGTATTCATAAGGACAAGGTATCTGCAGCAGAGTGGAAAAAATGAGGAGTGTACAAGTGAAGACATTCACAGAGGTAGGAGGGTGCTGTTTTGTGGAGACATTTGTAACAGAGGGTACTGACCTTATAGTTTACTCTCTGTGGCACAGGCAGCCAGTGGAGAGATCACAAGAGAGGGGTAATGTGCTCAGATTTTTTCTTTCTGAGGACTAGTCGAGCTGCAGAGTTTTGAATACGTTGAAGGGAGTGGATTGATGATGCTGGCAGACCAGCCAAAAGAGAATTGCAATAGTCCAGACATGAAAGAATGAGAGACGTAAGGAGTTTGGATGTTGCATCTGTGGACAGGTACTTTCAGATTACACTAATATGCCGTAATTGATAGTAGCATGACTGGCAGGTCTGGGTGATGAATTTTTGCATAGAGAGTGTGTTGTCAATAATGACGCCTAGATACTTCACAGCAGTGGATAGTGGGACTGATGCATTGCCAAATTGTATTGAAGCTGTTGTTTTTATCAGATAAAAGACAAATCTTTAAAGATGTACATTAAGCAGACCCTTTACAAGACTAAACTGGTGAAGGGACTTCTCCCTTAACTTTTGAGGGAGTCATTAGAATGCTGCCTCACCTCACCTCACATGTCTGCATCATCATGTACAGCGATAGCCACCACACCCAATGACACTGACATGATCCTCCTTCTCCATTTGCATCTCTGCAGGCCCTGCTGACTTCATGGACTCTCATGCCACAGGATTCGGTGATGTTGCCAATGAGAGAAGCTGGTGGTCTGCCTTTCTTTCTTTCCGCTTTGGTCTTGCCTTGAAAGACAGTCTTCATGTGGTACATATCTTGGTTTCATAGAACATGGCCTGCATATCTCAATTTTCCTTTCATTTATTAATGTCAGAAGTTTTCTTGATGTTACCAGTTTGTGTAGTGTGCTTTCATCTGTTCCTTCACCTGTCCAACTGACCCCGAGCAGCCTTCTAAACCCCCACCCCCACCCACCAAATCTAAGCGGATTTTTTTTTTCCACAGACTTTTCTTTGTGTCCAGGATTCACAGCCACATCATGATGGGCCATACTAAATATCTAATTCATTTCGTTTTCAGCTGGTCAGGAATGCTGCGATCTGTCCAGATGTTGTTTAGTTGGATCATTCTACTTTTAGGGTGTTGCGATTATTTTTTCCCCCCCAGATAAAGTGTCTTGGGCAAGTTCCACCTGACAAAACCTGTCCCTCTCCTGGGTGTAAGTTGCATGCTAGGTATGCATGTGTCATCCATACCACTAGCCACAACTAGCCTCTTCTTCCACACAAAAAACCAGAGGGAATTTTAACACAGGCGCAAGATGTCATGCATGCATTCCCACACAGGCCCTTGGTTTAAAGTCTTATCTGTATGACTTGCAGGGGAATGGAGTCCAATTTTTTTTTTGTTCCTCAGCTAGAGCTCTGAGGTTCACCACTGGTAAGATTTTGCGTAAATGACCGTTTTAGCCCACCACAAAGGCAGCCATTTCAGACTTTGGGGATGCATGTTCATGTTTCCATAACCCACAACCTGAAATGAATTAGAGAATCTTTGACTACATAACTGATGTTCTGCATGTGTATATAATCGAAGGGAATTATGGCACTGGTAGGTCTGTATTTGAAGGTGACCTAGGAGATCGTAAAACTCCCCATCCTTAATCCACCAGATGCTGCCATGGTTCGAACTCACGTCTTCACGGTTTTAACTACTCGGCTACAGCGTCCATCTGGAGTCACAATCCGTAATAACTGCAGGGGGAAATCTCTCACAGGGACATGTCAGCAGAGCCTGCAACATGCAGCCTCAGATCAGGAGCTGGCTTCATTGACCACTTGGGCCTCCCTTCCCTTCCCTCCCCTTACCGTATCTAGCTAGACTACAGTGTGGGAGGAGTGTGGGGGGTCACTGACCACAGTGAAGATGTTGAGCATCAGGATCAGGCGTGGCCAGAACTCAAAGTCTGGGGTGCTGCCATCTGTGGAAAATGTCTGCTCCACCCACTTGGTCTGCCCTTTGTCCTCCTGCACACAACACAGGACATTAAAAAATATATATTTTGACACCCAGACATTCTCCCTCTACCATCTCTCTCTTTCCCTCTCTTTCTCTCTCTCTCTCTTTCTCTCTCTCTGTCACTCTATCTATCTATCTATATATCCATCTATCTTCTATCTCTCTTTCTTCTTTCTCTTTTTCCTTCTCCCCTCTCTTGTAGACAAAAACTTTATAGCATGAGAGTGGTCAAGTATACCTCTCTCTCAGACTGGAATCCTCTGCCTGATCTTTTGAGACAGGATCCAGGAGTCCTTTAGGCCCCTCCTCAAGACTAAGGCCTTTTCTATGGCCTGAATAATCTGGCAGGGCTTTTCTGGGGTGGGTTTTTTCCCTCACTGTTGTTAAGTTTGAAGCTGTGCAAAAAAGGAAATGATTGTAGTGTATGCGTGCATGAGTGTGTGTGTGTGTGTGTGTGTGTGTGTGTGTGTGTGTGTGTGTGTGTGTGTGTGTGTGTGTGTGTGTGTGTGTGTTGTTAAGTTTGAAGCTGTGCAAAAAAGGAAATGATTGTGGTGTATGCGTGCGTGAGTGTGTGTGTGTGTGTGTGTGTGTGTGTGTGTGTGCGTGCGTGCGTGCGTGCGTGCGTGTGTGTGGTATCTTCAGTTTAACGTCTATTCACATTTAGTGATTTTAGACAGGAAAAAGTAGGCAAGTTAAGGATGAAGTTAAGGCAAACAGCATAAGATGTTTCGAATAGCATGGCAGATGAGGAAAGAACGGAAAGACATCAATGTAGCAAAATTTGTAAAAAATGAGTCTAGAAATATCATGACTGAGAAGCAAAATATTCTGCAGAGAGGGAAGGATTACTTTCATGATCTGCTAAATATTGAGAATCCTCATGCAATTGAGGAAGTGGAGAAAGTTGAAGGACCTGTACAAGAAGTGACTGAAGATGAAATCAGAAGAGCAATTCGAACTATGAAAAAGCCACGGGGCCATCAGGAGTGGTGACAGAAATGATACAAGCAGCAGGAGAGGAAGGAGTTAAACATCTTACGAAAATATGTCAGAAGATACAGTGGACAGAACAAATGCTTGAAGAATGGGAAGACAGTATTACTGTTCCCATTTTCAAGGGTAAAGGGGATGCACTAGTATGTGGAAAATACAGAGGAATCAGGATTCTGGAACATGGCATGAAGATCTGGGAAAAAATATTGGAAAGAAGACTGAAGAGCCTGTACAATATTGATGAAAAACAGTTTGGATTCCAGGCTGGCAAATCAACCATAGATGCAATATTTATTGTGAAACAACTGCAGGAAAAGTATATGGAGAAGAAAAAGAGCTTGACGCATATCTTTGTTGACCTGGAAAAAGCTTTTGATAGAGTACCCAGAAAGGCAATCCAATGGGCCTTGAGGAAACAAGGTGTACCGGAGCACACCATCTCAATGGTTATCACTTTGTACAAGAACTCCAGATCAAAAGTGAAAACTATAATTGGGACGTCAGAAAGCTTTGAGATAAAAGTAGGAGTGCACCAAGGATCCGCATTGAGCCCTCTGCTCTTTATCCTTGTGATGAATGAAATATCCAAGGAAGTGGAGAAGCCAGAAGAGATTTGGTAACTGCTGTATGCTGATGACTTAGTACTGGTAGCTGAGAACAGTGATGACGCTACTCCAAGATTTGGCAATTGGAAACAGAGATTAGAACGCAGAGGAATGAAGGTAAATGTTGACAAGACCAAAGCAATGACAGTTGGAAAAGACCACAGAACACATAGAGAGCAAGGCAAATACCCGTGTGGTGTCTGCCACAAAGGTGTAGGGAACAATTCGATCAAATGCTCCAAATGTTAATATTGGTGTCACAAAAGATGCTCAAATCTCAAAAGTCTGAAGGAGGACGGAGTATTTGTCTGCCCCAGTTGTATGATTAAGAAGGGTGAAGACAATACCGATGCAGGAAAGGAGCTAGAATTTGAACAAGGGAAGATAGAAGTGGTAGACGAATTCTGCTACCTGGGAGAGATGATGAGCTGCGAAGCAAAATCTGAGTTAGCTGTCAGAACCAGGATTACGAGTGCTTGGAAGAAATGGAAAGAATTGGCAAGTCTGCTCGGAAATCAGAAAATCCCACTGGAGAGATGCTGCCTGATATATAAGGCCTGCATGACTTGTTCTCCTGTATGGCTCGGAGACGTGGGTTTTCACAAAAAACGTCGAACGTTTGTTGAAGAGCTGTGAAAAACGAATGCTACGCTACATGACAAAGATCAAATGGGAAGACAGGATCATGAATGAAGAATTTTGGAGAATGTGCAAAGTTGATGATCTGAAGTCTGTAGCTAGTACCAATAGACTGCGCTGGTTTGGGCACGTTCAACGGAAAGCAGACCACCACATCATAAAAAGAGCAATGAACTTTGTAGTGGATGGAAAGAGACCGAAGGGAAGACCTAGCAAGACCTGGGCTGCCTGTATTGCAGTTGATCTTAGAGAAAGGGGCATAAATAAGGAGGAAGCTCAAAACAGACAGAGATGGAGAAGGCTCATCAATGTCAAACCTCCCTTTGGGAGAAATATGACAAAAAAGGAAGAAGAAGAAGACAGGAAAAAGTAATCTAAACAAGAGAATGCAAACAATAACAGAAAAATGTCAGATAACAGTACTGAATAAAAACTAACTTTAACACACTACAAAAACTGAATTTTGTGTGTGTGTGCGTGCATGCATGTGCACAAAAAAGTGGATTTATCTGTTGTGTGAGCCTGCATTTTGCACTGCTGTGAATACACAGTACTTACTACTGATTATCAATCCTTCCTTCATCAGCTCACTCACTCACTATTTCACCTTCCCTTCTGTCTTTTTCACAGTCTCCTATTGTCACATCCCTACCCCCAACTTGCTCACTGCAGACACCCCCCTTGCTCACTGCAGGCACCTCCTTGCTCACTGCTGGCACCCCTGCAGGCACCTCCTTCCATGCTCACTGCAGGCACCTCCTTCCATGCTCACTGCAGGCACCCCCTTGCTCACTGCAGGCACCCCCTTGCATACAACAGGCACCCCCTTGCATACAACAGGCACCCCCTTGCATACTGCAGGCACCCACCAGTCCCCTTCCTCCCCAGCATCTGAATGATCTACGGCGTCATCAAGGATCTCACTCACTAAATTCCACACTGGTCTTACCTTGACCTTGACTTTCAGGGTGTGAAGGCCAGGGCCGTAGGTGTGTGGTTTCCAGGGCAGGGTGTAGAGGGGACCTTTGGCCTGTGTGGCCTGGCCCAGGTAAGCTCCGTCAGCATACACCTGCACACTGCTCACCTCCCTCTGGCTAAAGACCAAGAGCCTGCAACCAGCACACCACTCTTTCCTCAGGACCATGGTTTGCTTTTAGAAACTCCCTTCAGTCAGGCTTTGCTACACTACACCACACTAGTTCCTTACATACACTAGTCCAGCTGCAAGGTATTTAAGAATACCTAGATTCAACCAGTCCACTGTTGGCCATCGCTCTTTCTCTGTTTCTGGTCCATCGATCTGGAATGACCTCTCTCTCTCCCTTCGCCAAAAGCCTTTTTATGACACTTTTAAATCTGACCTCAAGACATTTATTTCGAACCTAAGATTCTCCCCTCTTGTTCCATTTCATTTTTGTCCCTGCCCTCAACAGCCAAAACCCCATCATCTTGCCGGAGCGTACAACATTTATGTATGTGCATGAGTGTACATGTGTGTGTGTGTGCGTGCGAGCGTGTGTGTATACATTTGAATTAGTGAACAAAAAAACCTATTAATTGTAACTGGCTGCATGTGAATGAGTAGGATGAATGAAAGCGTTTTGATTCGTTTTTTGCAAGATATAGCACTGTATAAATCCATATATTATTATTATTATTACTTAAAAGAGTAAATGAAATAACAAGAGCACAGTTACCACATGATGATGTGTTTAGTGATGAAGATGAACAGTAATTCATTAACTCTCTATCACGCGTGTGAAGGCCATGGCAGACAAAAGCAAATACATGGAAGAAACAATGGAAACTTCATGACTAGAATGTCTCCCCTAGATAACGTACATGCTTTGTGCCTGAGGGACCATGGAAAGAGTACAGATCATGCATGCACTCACACACACACAGACACAAAGACACACAGACACAAAGACACACAAATCAAAACACACACACACACAAAGACACACACACACATGCAAACCGATTGACTGACTGACTGACCTGATATGAGTGGATTGCCTGATGGACTCAGTGGGCTCATGATGTGAGGCCAGGAACTGGGCGTCTTTGGGGTTGGTCACCACCACCAGCGGCCATTCCCCCAGCCGTGCGTCCTTGAAGGACAGAAGGTCATGGTCCACAACCAGCACACGGAATCTGGAGGTCAGAGAGATTATAATTCATAATAATAATAATCATAAATGGAATTTATATAGCGCTATATCTTGCAAAGACAAATCAAAGCGCTTGCATTCAACCTATTCTTACAGTCATGCAACCAATAACAATTAATAGTTTAAATTAAACAAATTCAAACGTACACACACACACACACACACATATAACACACACACATAACACACACACACATAAAGGTTATATTTATTTATTTACTTATTTTTTTATTTAATTCTTTTATATTGAGGATAATGGAATAAGCACTCATGTGCCTTTTTACATCCAGTCCCTGTGTGTATGCAGTTGTGTGAATTGTCATCTGTTCCCACTGGCACACAATGGCCTACTCTTACGAAAAGCGGAACAGGATTTAACGTGTGCGCAAGATGTTCTGCGTGCATTCGAACACGGGACCTTGGTTTATAGTCTCATCCGAGGGCCCTTTGGTAGGGTGATAGGATTCCTGCTATTGAAGGGAGGGACAGGGTTCTGAGATGAAACAGGAGGGTAACATCTTAGGTTTAAAATAAGTTTTCTTGAGGCTGGATTTAAAAGAGTCATAAGTAGGCTTTTGGCGAAGACAGAAGAGGAGGTCATACCAGGTTGATGAACCAAAAATAGATAAAGAGCAACAGCTGACAGTGGATTGGTTGAATCTAGGTATTCGTAAGCACAAGGTATTTGCAGCAGAGTGGAGGGCATGAGAAGGAGTGTACAGATGAAGACATTCACAGAGGTAGAAAGGTGCTGTTTTGTGGAGACATTTGTAACAGAGGGTACTGATCTTATAGTTTACTCTTGATTGTAGGGGGAATGTTGAGTGAGTGAGTGAGTGAGTGAGTGAGTGAGTGAGTGTGTGTGTGTGTGTGTGTGTGTGTGTGTGTGTGTGTGTGTGTGTGTGTGTGTGTGTGTGTGTGTGTGTGGTGTGTGTGTGTGTGAATGCATGCATTAGTGTGTGTTGCATATCTGTATCAGTGAATGCATTCACAGAGTATATCTGCAACTGTGTGTGTCTATGTATGGACATCTTCAAACACTAAAGTGACAGTGGGATACAAACAAGAAGGACAACTCATTTTCTAAAAAGAGGAACAAAGGGGCCCTGTGGCACAGTCTTGTACACACTACAAAGAGAACAAACACACTTTTACACACACAAAAGAGGCCACACATTTTTCACACACAACACATTGTTCATACACACAACAAAGACAACATATTTTTATACACACAACAGAGACAATGCACTGTTCATACACACAACAGAGACAACGCATTGTTCATACACACAACAGAGACAACTCACTGTTCATACACACAACAGAGACAACTCATTGTTCATACACACAACAGAGACAACTCATTGTTCATACACACAACAGAGACAACACATTTTTCATACACACAACAGAGAGAACACATTTTTCATACACACATCAAACAGAACACATTTTTCATACACACAACAGAGACAACACATTTTTCATACACACAACAGAGACAACTCACTGTTCATACACACAACAGAGAGAACACATTTTTCATACACACATCAAACAGAACACATTTTTCATACACACAACAGAGACAACACATTGTTCATACACATGACAGAGACAACACATTGTTCATACACACAACAGAAAGAACACATTTTTCATACACACAACAGAGACAACACATTTTTCATACACACAACAGAGACAACACATTTTTCATACACACAACAGAGACAACTCACTGTTCATACACACAACAGAGAGAACACATTTTTCATACACACATCAAACAGAACACATTTTTCATACACACAACAGAGACAACACACATTGTTCATACACATGACAGAGACAACACATTGTTCATACACACAACAGATCATCATCAATGCCTTTGTGCCTTATTGGCACGTAGGGCAGCAACAAATGTTCTCCACTCCTGTCTGCCCTGGGCCAGCTTCCGAATGGTTCCCCAGGTATGTTGGAAGGTCTTCAGCTCTGTTTCAACTTATTTTTGGTGCTTAAGACTTCCATCTTCCTGTCAGTGGCTTCCTTTCGGCTTTCACCACTGTCATTCATGCGAGTATCTTCCGATGACTCTGGAAGCCCGTCACACCCAGTAGTGTTGATTTCTTGTGTTGCCGTTTCCGTAACAAACTTTTTTTTTACAGAACAGGGTTGTTAGCCCTGTGTCTAACCCCCTACCTGGGGGAAGGGTTCCACCTTAGTCGCTTTTTACGACATGCCTGGTTGGAGGGCAGAGATCCTATTCTTGCAATGCTCGCTTTGCAAGCATACCCCGGGAGTCCCATGGGCGACACACAACAGAGGCAACACATTTTTCATAATACACATGACAGAGACAACACATTGTTCATACACATGACAGAGACAACACATTGTTCATACACACATCAAACAGAACACATTGTTCATACACACAACAGAGACAACACATTGTTCATACACATGACAGAGACAACACATTGTTCATACACACAACAGAGGCAACACATTTTTCATACACATGACAGAGACAACACATTGTTCATACACATGACAGAGACAACACATTGTTCATACACACGACAGAGACAACACATTGTTCATACACACAACAGAGACAACACATTGTTCATACACACAACAGAGACAACACATTTTTCATACACACAACAGACATCACTCTGTTCATACACACAACAGAGACAACACATTGTTCATACACACGACAGAGACATGTTATACACACACCAGAGACAGCACATTTACCAGGCAGAGGAACAAAGAAACAGCCCAAGTAGCTGGCACAGTCACTTACACACGGTTATCCTTCCAGTCTCCCAGCTCCAGTTCCAGGCTGCCTGTCTTCTGTCGGCTGTACATCCTGGGCACCAGGTTCCCTAACGTGTGCAAGTGGCCACACAGGTAGGCCACACCATTCCTGAACAACACCCAAATCATAAAACAATTTTTTTATATTTGAAAAAAAAAAAGGATACATAAACTATATACATATAAAAATGTGACGAACAAATCTGAAATAAACTGAATAATAATAATAATAAATGGAATTTATATAACGCTGTATCTTGCACAGACAAATCAAAGTGCTTGCACTCAACTCATTCTTACACAGTCATGCCACCAATAGCAAGTAATAGTTCTAGCAAAGCCCAAATGCACACACTTACATACACACAGGTTATACACTTTGGCAGGGTGATGGAATTTTTGGCTGTTGAAAAGCAGGGATAGTTATGAAATGAAACAGGAGAGGAAAATCTTAGGTTTGAAACAAATATGTCTTGAGGCCGGATTTAAAAGTGTCGCAAAAAGGCCTTTGGCGAAGAGAGACAGGGAGGCCATTCCAAATCGATGGACCAGAAACAGAGAAAGAGCGACGGCCAACAGTGGAATGGCTGAATCTAGGTATTCGTAAGCACAAGGAATCTGCAGCAGAGCGGAGGGAACGAATGGTGGTCTAGCAGTACCACACCCATCTGGAATGGGTTTTGATTGGGTTTTTTACTTGGCTAGAGCTCTGAGGTTTACCAATGGTCAGATTTTGCGTATGTGACCATTTTTGCCAACCGTGAAGGTGGCTGCTTTCCAACTTCGGGGATGTGTGCCGGGTATGTTCCTGTTTCCGTCGGGGATGTGTGCCGGATATGTTCCTGTTTCCGTCGGGGATGTGTGCCGGGTATGTTCCTGTTTCCGTAATCCACCAAATGCTGACATGAATTACAGGATCTTTAATGTGCATATTTGATCTTCTGCATGCATGTGAATATACACAAAAGGAATTAAGGCACTGGACACCCCAGGTGGGCATTTCATTCAGTCTGGCTTCACGACTGAGCTTTTACTGTCATCAATAGGGGGCTTAGTAAGTGGTGTCCTGCATATGGTAGCTCAGAACAAGCACCACTGAACACCACGGAAGTGACCCAGCAGCAGTGCAGGGCCCCTCTGGCTCGTGGCTCCATGGCAGCCTGATATTGATGGGGCCCCTGTAGATTTCTGACCCCAGGGATGAGACATGAGGAACCAGGCTGTGGCTGAGGCGGAAAAATTGAGACGAGTGGTGCGGGAATGGCAGGACCAGAACGTCACAGAAGATGAGGCAGCGAAAAAAAAAAAAAAATTTTAAGGCACTGGCAGGGCTGCACTTAAAGTTGACCTGGAAGATCATAAAACTCCCCACCCCTTAATTCACCAGGCACCTCTGAGATTCCATCCCATGATGCAAAAAATCTTCGCAAGTGCAAAATTATCAACTTGACTAAAGTTTTTTCAAAGCTGATACAGACTGTTATGCTGTAAGAACTGTCACAACTATCACATGACTGTGAAATTCCATCACTGACAATGTGTTAAGAATCCACCAGGAGTCACAGAGATCTAAACCCCCAACCGATGGATGCTATAGCTAAGTGGTTAAGACTGTTCAACTTCAATCCCATGGGTCTATGAAGTCATAACTTTGAATCGTGAGGGGTGGGAATTTTTATGAACTTGTAGGTAAACTTCAAGTGCAGACCTGCCAGTGCCTTAATTCCCTTCAAGTGTATACTCGTACAAAAGATGAAATATGCAAGTTAACCCTTTTCGTCCCACATAAAACTGAGCAATCTCATTCTCCAGACCAAGTAAATTTCAAGCCGTCACTGCTGAAAGAGGGTTAGGTCAGAAAAATATTCATTAAAATTTTGTTTCTCAACAGACTGTTGGACCACACAGTTGACATGTGGCACAAGAACAACCAAGAGTAATCTCCCTTCATATAACAGGAAGTTAGCAAGACTAACTGAAACTATTCACCAAAAACAAAAGTAATGTTCAGGACACGCGTCTCTCGTTCCGCGGTCTCTTGTAAACAACGAGTAAGTCACGAGGGACTCGTGCCACGGGAAGAAATGTGTGAGAGATCCTGTAATTCATGTCAGGGTTCTGTGGGTTACAGAAACATAAACACAGTCAGGATACATCCCCAAAGTCAGAATGTGGCTACCTTCATGGTGGGCAAGAACGGTCAAATGTACACACAAAACCTCACTTTTGGTGAACCTCGGAGCTCTAGCTGAGGAACAAAGAAAGGAAAGCCCAACCCTCAACCAGAATCCTGGCAGCCTACCCACTACACAAAAAAACACCAAAAGTGACCTGTCCCCCCAAAAATAATATAAAATTTAAAATTTAAAAAAGTGGCCTGTAGCGACAAGACACCCTGACTGTCGTACCTCATGACATGCCGGATGCCTGGGGGGTCCTGCACGATGAGGGAGGAGGGGTAGTGGCCAAACCACAGGGTCAGGTTACTGCCCTGACTCTCCACATCCAGGTCCATCAACTGCTGCACACGGTCCTGCACACACAGACAGCAGAAACAGCATTGTGACGGCTTCAGCAGAAACAGCACTGTGACGGCTTCAGCAGAAACAGCATTGTGACGGCTTCATCAGAAACAGCTTCAGCAGAAACAGCATTGTGATGGCTTCATCAGAAACAACATTGTGACGGTTTCATCAGAAACAGCATTGTGACGGCTTCAGCAGAAACAGCTTCAGCAGAAACAGCATTGTGACAGCTTCAGCAGAAACAACATTGTGACAGATTCAGCAGAAACAGCCTTGTGATGGCTTTATCAGAAACAGCTTCAGCAGAAACAGCATTGTGACAGCTTCAGCAGAAACAACATTGTGACAGATTCAGCAGAAACAGCATTGTGATGGCTTTATCAGAAACAGCTTCAGCTGAAACAGCATTGTGACAGATTCAGCAGAAACAGCATTGTGATGGCTTTATCAGAAACAGCTTCAGCTGAAACAGCATTGTGACAGCTTCAGCAGAAACAGCATTGTGACAGCTTCAGCAGAAACAGCATTGTGAAGGCTTCAGCAGAAACAGCATTGTGACAGCTTCAGCAGAAACAGCATTGTGACAGATTCAGCAGAAACAACATTGTGACGGCTTCAGCAGAAACAACATTGTGACAGATTCAGCAGAAACAACATTGTGACAGATTCAGCAGAAACAACATTGTGACAGATTCAGCAGAAACAACATTGTGACAGATTCAGCAGAAACAACATTGTGACAGATTCAGCAGAAACAACATTGTGACAGCTTCAGCAGAAACAACATTGTGACAACTTCAGCATTGTGACAACTTCAGCAGAAACAGCATTGTGACAGCTTCAGCAGAAACAACATTGTGATGGCTTCAGCAGAAACAACACTGACGGCTTCAGCAGAAACAACATTGTGATGGCTTCAGCAGAAACAACACTGATGGCTTCAGCAGAAACAACATTGTGATGGCTTCAGCAGAAACAACACTGACGGCTTCAGCAGAAACAACATTGTGATGGCTTCAGCAGAAACAACATTGTGATGGCTTCAGCAGAAACAACACTGTGATGGCTTCAGCAGAAACAGCATTGTGACAGCTTCAGCAGAAACAACACTGTGGCAGCTTCAGCAGAAACAACATTGTGACAGATTCAGCAAAAACAACATTGTGATGGCTTCAGCAGAAACAACACTGTGATGGCTTCAGCAGAAACAACACTGTGACAGATTCAGCAGAAAAACATTGTGACGACTTCAGCAGAAACAACACTGTGACAGATTCAGCAGAAAAACATTGTGACGACTTCAGCAGAAACAACACTGTGGCAGATTCAGCAGAAACAACATTGTGACAGATTCAGCAGAAACAACATTGTGACGGCTTCTGCATGTCCTCAATACGCACAGGATTGGATCCTTCCATCTTTCCAAGAAGGAGTTACATTGGAAGGAATACAGCGGGCAGAATACAGTGGAACTTGTACAGTGAGCAGAGTACTTCTTGGACACAAAGCTGCATCAACCACTTTTTTTTTTTTTTTTGCTGCCCCATCTTCTATGACTTTCCCATCACACTGTTCCCACGCCGCTCATTTCAATCCCCCCCCCCCCCCAAACGCTACATCCAGATGCACACACTGATTCACCAGCTGCTGAAACCAATGCACCAGCTGCACAAACTGCTGCACCGGTTACATAAACTGATGCACTGGTTGCATAAATCAATGCACCAACTGCACACACTATGCATCAGTGACAAATGAGGTGTATGGTTATTGTGTCATCTACTCCATCCTTCATTGTTAGCTTCCTCCTGCACCAAAAACAGATTCGTACATTTTTATCAGGTCTGCAAGATGTTACACATTGGTTCACACATCACTCTTAATTTATATCTTTCTCTTTGTGCTTGTTTGTTTGTCAATGAAGTCATTCAAATCCACACTGTACAGAAAGGCAGGCAGGCAGGAGAGTAGAGGTTGTGACCAGCATTAGCTCCATGGTAAACCCTCTACAGGGCAGCTCATGATGATTGGATCAGGAGTCTGGTACTCTCATGCCTAAGCTACTTCATACTAGTCAAACAACACTAAAACAATATTGACAGCATGTACACACACACACACACATGCACACATACACACACACACACACACACACACACACACAAAGCTGCTCTGATCATAACAACACCCACAACCACACCACAGACCACATCTTACGTCATCCAGATAGCCAAAGAAGTTGAATGGCCTTTTAGGACCAGGGACGGGGCAGGCATCAACAGCGATGAAGGAGTATTTCCCAAAGGGGGTGAGGTGTTTGTAGTGATACGACAGGGCATGGTGTCTCCCCATCATGGAGAATTTCCTGCACACGCACAGGCTTCATCAGCACCACATTAGAGCAAACAATCAGATACAGATAACAAAGCACATTTTAAAATTCAATTATTTGTTTCTGTGGTGGAGAAATCAATACACCAACTTCCCACTAAGAGACTAAAAAAAAAAAGGTAAGAACCCAACACAAACGGAACTCACTGTCAATGTTTTATCATTTCCTTTTTTAATCAATTCTGTTTGCTTGTTTTATTGTTTGATTGATTGACTGGTTGTTGGTTCATCTGTTCATTTATTTGAATTCATTCATTAACATATAAATTTCTTTCAGTATTTTCCTTTCCGTTTTTTTCTGGCTGAAATCAATTTTAGGTCCCACAAACAGCTGCTTGTGTGTGTGTGTGTGTGTGTGTGTGTGTGTGTGTGTGTGTGTGTGTGTGTGTGTGTGTGTGTGTGTGTGTGTGTGTGTGGTGTGTGTGGTGTGTGCGTTTGTGTGTGTGTTTGTGTGTGTGTTTGTGTGTGTGTTTGTGTCTGTGTCTGTGTGTGTGTCTGTGTTTGCATGGGCATGTTTGTGTGTGTGCGCATGCATGCAAGTAATAATAATAATAATAATAATACATGGAATTTATACAGCGCCATACCTTGCAAAAACCAAGCAAAGCACTTTCATTCGTCCTAGTCTTTCACATGCAGCCAGTTACAATTAATAGATTTTTTACAAATTCAAATGTAAACACACACACACGCACAAATAAGTGTCAGTGTCCGTATGCATGTATGTATGCATGTTAAGATACATGTACAGATTTACATGCTCACTTTTGTATACATACATAATGCATGCCTATTAGAAACTTTATTAAATTCTGCCTATAACTGTTTAAGACCAAAGGTATAATACAAAATATTACCTGTAATAATTCTCCCGTGCAGTAAGTTCAGCAACATTGAATGCATCTGAAATCAAAACAAAGCTCTCATGGATGAAATGATTAATGCTGTTTTACATTTCTTATATATTGTCACACATATGCAGACATTATACAAAATGTACGCACACACACATATATATATGTATACATGTGCATGAATGCATGCATGCAACACACATGCACACAGACTTCTTCCATCTTTCAATATGGCAAGGTTTTTATCATAAAATCATGAATTCTCTCTTTCTCTAACCCCTCTCCTCAGCCCAGGTCTTGACATTTTTAATACACTACTAACTCCTCTCTCAACACTCCAAATATATATTTTTTAGAAAATTCTTTAGTTTAAAAAAAAAAAAAAGGAAAGATACAGACCATGGTTTCCACGGGTGTCCAGGAATGTAGCTGCTGTCACGGCTTTACATTTCTCCATGGCCTGCTTGTACTCCTTCCATTCTTCTTCAAACTGCCCGGAGGTGCTATCATCCAGGTGCTTTGCATCTGTCAGATCACCTGAAACAGACATAAGTCACTTTCCATAAGTATGAACAGGACTGGTTGGCTGAGCATATAAGACATTTCTTCTTCTTCCACATTCCTTTACATTTGTTTGCATGGCAATAATGGGTGGAATGTGTAGTGCCTGGTTTTTTCCTGTGTTTGTGTAACAAGAGGTCTTGTCTGCTGGCCTCAGCCAATACACTCCAACCTCAGCTCATTAAAAAGATCATAAGAAAAAATGTCAGATTTGCTTGAGGAAAAAAAGGCAGGAGAATGGGATGGGTAGGCAGGGAAAACAAGCACGAGAGAGAGAGAGGACAGAGAGGTAAGGAAAAAGACAGAAACAATGGGGGTGATAGAAAAGCGGAAATTTCTGGTGCAGAATTTCCAGAAGATGGGGATGCTATTATAAATAATAGTATACTGAAGGAACGCTCAACATCCCCGAGGGAGGAGATAGGACATTTGACAATTCATCCAATAGTCAAAAGTTTGAATCTCACTTGCAGAGCTGTGCCAATTTGCAAAGGGCCTTTCTTTTGAAGCCAGCTTCCTGTCCCCTTCCCCTGTGCTACACACACACAAACATGTACACACACACACACACACACACACACACAAGCATACATATAAACAAGCATGCTCTCTCTCTCTCTTTCACACGCGCATGCGTGCATCCACACACATGCACATACACACACCAAAGCACACACACATGCACACACACACACATACAATAACACACACATGTATACAGTATAGTACACACACAAAACCACTTAACTTACACATAAACCAGACATGTGTACATCTTCATGTAGAGAGAAAAGACAAAGTCTTGACTGTCAATTTCTTTGCCAGTCCTGGCCAGAGCAATACTTACCTGTAACCAACACCAGCGAAGGGTCAATGACAGAAAGGTATTCCTGGCAAAACTGAATGAGATCAGGACCTCTCTTCAAGTCTCTGAACTTGCTGATGTGAATATCTGACAGCTGAAAACAAAGAAAAATATATATATGAGTCATTATGACAGTATTGATTTGATGTGGCTTATAGCCTGGCCAACCACTAGGGCCATATCAGAAATAGCAACATCATTCATGACAATCATGAATACTACATCAATCTTCCCCAGCACTTCCTCCTCTTCCTCCAACTCCCTGTAGAGTTGCTGGGACACTGTAATAAAATTTTCATGCCGTGTCTTGATCAAGTCATCCCTGACACAGTCCATCCTTCTTAGATGCTAAAGGCAAACTCCTGGAAACTGGATTATTTATTTATTCATATCATGGGCAAGATATGAATTTACATTAATTACAGTTATACTCAAAGTAATAGGAACCTAGTTTACAGCTGTCTTATATACTGAAGGACATGCAAGACAATGGACATGCAGAAAAAGAATTCTTTAAAAAAAAAATTTAACAGGTTGGGGGGGCCTTTTAAAAAAAATCCTAGCACAGTAGCAGCCTGCATACTCTAGTCTGAGTCTGATCATTTCAGATGAAGAGTCTGATGTTCTAATCACTGAGCTACTCCACCCAGGCTACACTTGATTGATCAGTCTTTAAAGAAGAACACAATTCATGGCATATATTACAACCGAGTTTCATAAGAAAAGGCTATAGTGAAAATGTCACTTCTTCTGCATAGATTAATCTTTTGAACATGGAATACAAAACAAAACAAAAACTACAATAATAAAACCAACCAACCAACCAACCAAACAAAACAAATAATAATTAATACAAAGCAAAATGCTTCTAAATGAGTAACTCTAAGTTATCAATAACAAGGATTTTAAGAATGCAGGAATACTTTGTACCTTGTAGTTGTACCCATCCCAAAAAGAAAAAAATGAAAGTAAAGAATAAACATTAGATCTCTCTCTCTCTCTCTCTCTCTCTCTCTCTCTCTCTCTCTCTCTCTCTCTCTCTGTCATACCAACAAAATGTCATTTGGAAACCCACTGTTGATTCCTTTGATTTACTGATGTTTCTGTAAAATATACTTGTTCTACTTTAATGTCATTTCGAAACTCACTGTTGATTCCTTTGATTTACTGATGTTTCTGTAAAATATATTTGTTCTACTTTAATGCCATATTCAACACATTCAGTCATTCCTGCTTGCCCACAGATTTGTAACAGGTTGTATTACCTATGTGATTAAATTGTTGAGTTCTTGAGTTCTCTCTCTGCCTCTGTGTGTGTGTCACTGTGTGTGAGTGAGTGAGAGAGCTCTAGACAGAGAGAGAGAGAGAGAGAGAGAGAGAGAGAGAGAGAGAGAGAGAGAGAGTGTGTGTGTGTGTGTGTGTGTGTGTGTGTGTGTGTGTGTGTGTGTGTGTGTGTGTGTGTGTGCGCGCGCGCGCGTGTGTGTATGCACAAAATGTAAATAACACAAGCTTAGACTGTCTTTTGGGAGTTTCCATTAGAGCTAGTGAGCTTACCAGACTGTGACAAAACAGATGCTATATCAGAGTTGTTACCTTAGAATTATCAAAATATACCAGCAAAAGGTGAATGTCCAGACCACTGACATACCTGCACAATCCAGAAAAGGTTCTCCGGTTTTTCATCAAGTTTAGGCCACTGACCCTCTTCTCTGTGGTGGCGTTCGGGTAGAATTTCTGACGTTAGGTTTGGATCAAGGGCATTCTTGAAGGCAGCCCATAAAACTGACACAAAAAGAGCACTGAAAATTACAAAAGCAAACCCCTTCATGATGTTCGATCGTGAGCAACTGCAGGTTCGATGTTTCATCAGTCATTGCTGAATATAGATCCTCACGACACAGGTCCAACGGGAAATTTTTTTTTAGACGTCTGCTCACATTCAGGGAGGTAATTCATTTCCGCAATAGAATCAAGACTTGGTTCTAAGACATATGCGCATAATATGCTAAAGAACTTTAACAAACTGCGAAGCTGATAGTGCTTCTCCTCCTCCCGCTGCTGCTGCTGCTTGTTCTTTTACTCCACTGTCTCCTCCTTCTTCTCTTCTATCGTTCTCTTCTTTCTCCTTCCAAATCTGGAGTAAGATCATAAGAGATTTTATGTAACTCATAGAAAGGCAATGTACAGCAATATTAGCACAACTATATATTACTTTCTCCTTCCAAATCTGGAGTAAGATCATAAGAGATTTTATGTAACTCATAGAAAGGCAATGTACAGCAATATTAGCACAACTATGTATTTGTTTGTTTGTTTATTCGTTTATTTATCTATTCAATTTTGTTACTTTGAGGCTTTAAGGGATGAGTAGGAATTTCCTAAAGCAGTTGGTGCCATGAAGTGGTCTTGGGTCACAGGAAATTCCAATCCTTCACGGCATTCTAGCTAAGGAAAAATGCTGGGTATGTCTTGGCTGAGCCTGCTTAACACAGCCCCACATAATGGGGCTGTGTCCAGGATGAACTATTTTATCCCAATCTCTTCTCCTGAACACGTTTTATATGACTTATTTATGGTCTTGTCCATAGTCTGGTCTATCATAGGGTGTTTCCAGTCACTTCAAGGTGCAGGTGTTTGTAAGCAGCCCCTGTAGAGCATTCAAACAATGATGTGTGTGATATCTGATTCAGCTGGGACAAAGGTAGATGGAGAATACAAGAGTAGAGGAATGTTACCGATCAAGAAAATAAGAAGTAAAGAGTATGAATCCCACCAGACATTTTCCACACTCAACCATTCAATTACTGGCGGGTTTTGTGCTTTTTTTAAATATTTTTCTTTTTAGGGGAGATGATACATCTAGGTTTCATTGTTATGCTCATGTAGTGCACGTCACTTGAATGAACTCTTAGCAGGAGAAGAATTTTTCTAGACAAAAATAGTTCTACATGTACTAAAAGCCCCTCCCTGAGTTGGAGGCAACAAAACATATATTTTCAGACTAAATACAAAGAAAATGGTGTACTGTAGCAGCAATGAATGTTCTTCTTAAGGCGAATTCATATAAATCTGCCATGCATAAAATACAGCTCAACCCAATAATTAGTGCATAATAATCAAATGTAGTCTGTCAATACATTATTTCTTTTGACAAAATGAAATTGGCAATTCTTTGTTCAAATTTAGAGAAACTATGGAATAGAAAATGACACTTTCCAGGTAGATATATCCTCTACTAGAGCTGTATCACATGTTCTCCGACCACTGAGTTATCCCGTCCCCTCCCCAGGATAACTTAGGTTTAGGTTTAAGCAAAAGGCAGAAGGTTTAGGTGGGACCAGTTGCCCCAATTTTATGTAAAACTGCCTGTGCATATACACATTATAGAGAGGTGGGTTTCTCAGAAATCAGTGCATAATGACACTGGCCAAAAATCCAGCTGTCTGTCTACTCCTCTAAATGAGACTTGGGATTGCATCCAGTGGTAACTATTTACTTCCGGAGTGTAACCACAAGAGCATCAAAATGGCGACATCAGTGATTCAGGGAAGTCAGGCAGCCCAGGTAAATATTGATTCAATTCAATTTGAATACCATTTTGATCGTAAATACATGTTAAGATATGTGATGCTTGTTATGTTTACTGAAAGAAAATCTAATTTTATGATTGTAGAAGATGGACATATTTTCATGCTGCATTCTGTTGCGATGGACGCAGTTTTAACCATTATGGACTGCAAGACTGGCACCAAAGGGGCCTAGTCATGCATCAAGATGTCACACTGACACTGTTAGAGACGGTCACAGTGGAAGGTTCCAATGGCAATTATTGTAACTGAATCTGAAGGAAGTGTGACTCATACTTTTCGAAATCAAAGACATTATTGCCATGTCACATGCTGGCTTTGAGTTTTTGTTTTGTTTTTAGATCTCTATCAGCTAGACCAGAATTGCATAGTATCAGTCTAGTCAGGCCATTTATGTGAAGACAGAGAAGAAGTCATTTGTTTGGCCTTTGGATGGAAACTTGTTTAAACCAACTGAATTATATTTTTATTCTGTGTAGGCTATGTTGTATGTAATATGAGATTCCTGTGAAAACTGACCCTGTGTACTTTTCAGTCTCACAGTGATTCCCAGGTGGGATGAATAAGTCAGAGTGCATATTCTGGGTGACCCCCAGGGTGTTAAGCTGAGGAACACACCACAGTAACAATAATATGTGAGATTTGACTGACAGAAAATAAAAAAGAAAAATGTAATTTTGTACCTTATTGTATTGTATACTACTTTAAGTCATGTCCAGACCTCACCCATAACACCACAGCATTACCAGTACCACAGATTCTGGCATGTCCAACACAAATTAGCCTGCAAGAGGACTCTATTTTTGTTTGCTTGTTATATTTTGTTGGTTTTTTGTTTGGTTGGGGTTTTTTTAGCAGTTTGTTGATTAAACCTTTAATTGTCCAAAACAGACATTTGCTATAGACCTATGTGCCATAAAGTGCCCCACAACAAAAATATGTCATTGTCATAGCAAGGATTTCCCACATATAAACTTCAGATAGGAATTAATCAATTGATACATGAAGGGATGTGTCTGCACAGAATACTCCCAAATAACAAGATTCAATCACATTCCAAGTATCAGTATTCTGTGTTTTTAAAATTTTTACCCCACCACCATTTCTAAACCAAAATCCCCTTGCAAAACAGTTGTCAATGAGCATGCAATGGGTGTGGCTGCTAAGGGGATTATTCTCACAGAAAGATCACAGATGATAGTATGCAGAAAACACATGCATGCACGCACACGCACTTGCACTTACACACACACACATACACACACACACACAGAGTATGCTAATGTAACACTATACATGTCTACAGGAGCACTTGTGGGGCAAGTGCGATAACCGCTACTGTGCCATGCAATTATTATATTGATTTTAATCTTTATTCCCTCCTTGATTGGAACTCCCCCCTCTCCCATTTCTCTCTTCTTCTTTTTTTAATCCCTAATATTAATGCTGTCCAAAATCAGCCAGACAATAGCCAAAACCTGTTAAAGAATTTTACCCTTCCATTTGTTTGAAGGACCCCTTTCTTTTTTCTTCCTTTTTGCTATGTTATCATTTAGCATATTGATTACTGAACTTTGGCACAATTCTGTTAATGTGTTATTCAAGTTATTATTTAAGTTATTTAGGAGTGGCAAAAGGTTTCTTTCAATCAAGAAAATAGACTGGCTTTGTTGTTTGTGAAAAATTTGGTTTGATTGGGATAATGGAAGGATGTATCTTATAAAAGGGATAGCACTTCTTGACTAAGTACACTTTCACCATTCAGCAGCAATAAGAATGTGAAAGTCCCACAGATTGATTCACAATGACAGATGCTATAGCCAAGTGGTTAAGACTGTTCAACTTCAATCCCTTGGGTTAGTGAAGTCATCGGTTTGAATCTTACTCTTAGCAAAATCTGGTGAATTAAGGGTGGGGATTTTTACCATCTCCCAGGTCAACTAAGTGCAGACCTTCGTTTGCCTTAATTCCCTTCATACACATGCAGAAGATCAAATCATGTTAAAGATCCTGTAATTCATGTCAGCATTTTGTAGGCTACAGAAACACAGACACACCCAGCATACAACCTGTACAATCTGTAAAATGAAATGAGCTGTTCTGAATTCAGACTTTGTTGGCTGAGGCCAGCAGGCAGATCTCCTGCAAATTGACAAGCACAGGAGAAGACCAGACACTATGCAGCCCACCTGGTAAAGGAATGCAGAGAGACAATGACAATGACAATAGTTTATTGTGATTTAAGCTGTGAAGCCCATTCACAAGGGGACAGTAGGAAGGGGACTGGGCACAACACACATATTGAACAATAACAACAACAGCAACAAATATGGTTTAGCCCAACTGATCTGCATGGCATGGATTCCACGTCATGGTACAGAGATAGAAATCCAGAGTCAGATACAGCATTGCAGCAAAGTGTTCAGTCAGGCAGCACCACTGGCTCCTGCTAGTTTGTTACACAAAACACGTGAGGAAAACAAAACTGGCGAGGACACGTATGCAGTCCGTTTATGCTCTCTCACTCTCACACACACACACACACACACACACATGCTCGCGCACACACACACACACACACACATGCTCGCACACACACACACACACACACACGCGTGCGCGCACGTTCACACACAAACACACACACGTTCACACACAAACACACACACACACACACGTGCACGCTAGCGCGCACACACGCACGCACACACATGCACACACCTATTCCAAAATAGGCAGTCACAATCACAATTATCCAAGCTGATATTGAACACACCCATGATCACATGCAGAAAATTAAGACTGGCATCAATCCTCTTTTTCATTCTTTTACGATCTGCCAAAGTCAACAGCTGTAGCCTGGAAAAAATGACACGTTCTTCCTCAGTCAGGTGTTTAGTGTCCTTTTTTATAAACCAAAAGAAATCGGCTGGTTCATTAGAGCTATCTGTCCACTTGAACTGAATGACCAAGTCATCACTGTCACAGATAACAGTGTCTGGTGTACTGTCAGAAACAAACACTTTGCCGAAGTCCTGGTTTCTCTGGGTGTCCCTCAGTCTTCTCTGCAGCAATCTGTCTGTCAGCTCTGCCACATAGTCCCTGATCAGCTCCACACTGCAGCCCATCTCTTCCGCCTTCTGCAGCGAAATGTCACAATTGTTGTCCTCAGTGGTGTCTGATGCACTACACACATCAGCAAGGTCAATTTCGTGTTGCTGATCAGAGGCTGTGCCTGCTTCTAGCGTGGTGATATCCCGTGAGGTAGGGCGAAATCAGCACGTGCAGTGGTGTGTTGTCAGAAGACAGAGGTGTGTTGGTGTGTGAGACAGCGTGGCTTGTTGGGGGAGTTGGCATAAATAAAGTATGAGATTTTTCATAAGTGAAAGACTCACTTGCTTCATTTTTCTCTTCCCTTATTGCTGTCTGCCTCCTTTCCTCTGTCTGTCTCCTTTCCTCTGTCTGTCTCCTCTCCTGTATCCGTCTCCTGTCTCTGTTCAGTTGCCTGGGATTTTTTTTACGGAAATGCTGGCAGGTAGAAGTTTGCTGGCCAGCCATGTTGACTCTGTCACTGTCTATCCTCAGTCGAAGTATAACGGTCATATTGCTCCCTTCTCCACAAATTCTCCAGGAAGTCAAGTGACTGTCTTGCAGCAGGGCACCCAGGGTTGCTTCCAGTGCTGTTGGAAGTCCAACAACAGGCATGGTGCTGGATGAATTGGTAATTTTTTCCAAAACTTAACAGAGCAAAGACAACACTTGACTGTAACCAAGGGAGATCACCCCAGAGACCGGAATGCAGAGAGAGAGAGAGAGAGAGAGAGAGAGAGAGAGAGAGAGAGAGAGAGACTCACAAAAATTAAGTGATGACAGTGATATGTGAGATAGAATTTAGTCTACATGCAGTGACACTTTCTTCAGAAATTGAAACTTTAAAAACCTATTTGAATTGTCAGCCTTCAGTGAATCCTGCGGCATACGGAGGTGTGGCAGCACGAGACATCCCCTTCACTTCTGTCAGTCTGGGTGACGGGGACCCAGGCCAGAAGAAGAAGAAAGTCCCTCGCCGCGTCCTGCACTTCAGCGATGGCATCATGGAAGAATATTCCACAGACGAGGAAGAGGAGGCCGCTCCAGAACAGCCTTTAGTTGATCCTGTAGGTTGGCCTGCTTTTAGTTTACAAAGGGTTCATGGGTTTGGTTGTTGTTTGGGTTGGTTGTTTGATTTATGTATAGTATGGTTGATGAAGTAGTTGGTTTTTAGAACTGTTCAACAAATCTGATCTAAAAAAATTTTTAAAAGAAGAAAACAACGATTTGTTCAACAGACATTATAGCCTAATGGTTAACTCTTTTAGTACGGCAAGCCGGTTTTCCGGCTCCGCTTCCTGCTACCCTTCAGTCCTGTCAGGAGGAAAACCGGTGCAATCGAATTTTCCTTCAATTCCTGGGTTTCTGAGGTGCAGAAGAGTGCAAAACGGGTACCTCGGTAAATCTTACACAGAATTTTGCATTAAAACAAAAAATAGTAAGTGTTATATATGGTTGTGTGTAGAATTGAATGTAGATTTTCTCTAAGACAAGAACTTTGCACTTGTGTGTGTGTGATGTATGTGACAGGTGTCAAGGTGTCAACAAATGTGACATTTTGTATGTCGCATACAAACAGTTGATGACAAATGCATGCAAACGAATGATTGACAAGATATGAGCATGCCAAAAATGAAGTAACTTACAGTTTGATGTCCTCAATATCTCTGTCACTTGCACAGAACAAGGTATCTAGTCACACTGATTGTCACAGTACTCATTGTCACCTCAACTGTTATGTCAGTTTCATTCAAGAAAACAGCCATGCAATAGAGAAATGTTTATAATAATAATAATAATAATGTATAGAATTTATATAGTGCTGAATCTTGTAAAGCAACAAATCAAAGCGCTCCTTATGTCCGTTTTGAATCAGTTATGGAGGTTATTACAACCAAAAACACAAACACTGCACTACTTTTTTTTTCAGGGTTCTACTGCTATACACTTATGTACATGTCACTTGTCTGCATCCTCTGTCACATGTCACACATAGGTGACACGGGTGTGGAAAATCTTGAAACAGTGCCTGTGATAAATAATGGCAAATTCTCATTGTCTAGTTCATCACCACTATCACTATCACTGTCACAATTTATAGCAGCATTAATCTCTGCTCTTTCCTCTTCATTCAACTCAAAACAGGTCAAAATCGTCAACATTTTTATAAATTTCATCTTCAGAAAAGGGGTCTGTTCCCCCGAGGGGATGCTGGGGACCTATCAGTATAAGTAGCATCCCCACATTCTGGAAATTTTGTGCTAGAAATTTCCACTTTTCTATCACTCTCTTTGTTTCTGCCTTGTTCCTTTTCTTCCTGTCACCTCCTTCTTGTCTATTTTCTGCCTTCTTGGTCCATTCTCCTGCCTTTTTACCAGAAAATAACTTAAAAGGTAACTATTCTCTCTTGTGCCGAAGTCGGATGCGCTGGGCCTGACATGTCAGGCGCTTAACTGCAGCGTGACCCATTTTCGCTCATATAACAGACAACGATAGTTGCTGTCTGAGCGTTTGACGAAGAAGAAGGGGTCAGCGTCTTCTTCCTCCATTTTGTTCTGGAGTTAGCTGTCAGAACCAGGATTGCGAGTGCTTGGAAGAAATGGAAAGAATTGGCAAGTCTGCTCGGAAATCAGAAAATCCCACTGGAGAGACGCTGTCTGATATATAAGGCCTGCATCAGACCTGTTCTCCTGTATGGCTCGAAGACGTGGGTTTTCACAAAAACCGTCGAACGTTTGTTGAAGAGCTGTGAAAAACGAATGCTACGCTACATGACAAAGATCAAATGGGAAGACAGGATCACGAATGAAGAACTATGGAGAATGTGCAAAGTTGATGATCTGAAGTCTGTAGCTAGTACCAATAGACTGCGCTGGTTTGGGCATGTTCAACAGAAAACAGACCCACCACATCATAAAAAGAGCAATGAACTTTGTAGTGGATGGAAAGAGACCAAAGGGAAGACCTAGCAAGACCTGGGCTGCCTGTATTGCAGATGATCTTAGAGAAAGGGGCATAAATAAGGAGGAAGCTCAAAACAGAGAGAGATGGAGATGGTTCATCAATGTCAAACCTCCCCTGGGAGAAACATGACAAAAAGGAAGAAGAAGAAGTGGAAGAGAAAAACAGTGTAAGTTAAAGATATTCCTTCTACTTAAAACTAGGAACCCAGGAAGCTTATAAACATTCTCGTGGGAAAGGAGAAGTAGTGTTTGCCTTTACAAAACTATTTACCAGAGTCCTGTTGATGCCAGTTAGCCGCATGACTGATCACTATAAGCAACCCCTCCTCTGCTACTGTTATTGCTGGAAAACCGGCTGACAGGACTGAAGGGTAAAGAGCAAGGGCAGAAATTCAGGACAGGGGAAGTAATTGTCAGCAGATATCCAGTGTTGTAAGGGTTCAGACTTTTTCATCTTCAATGCCATGGATCCATGATGTTGCAGGTTTGAATCTTGGTGGTGTCTGGTGAATTAAGGGTGGGGATTTTTACAATCTTCCAGGTCAACTTTAAGCGCAGACATGCCATTTCCTAAATTCTCTTTGTCTATGTACTATCTGGAAATAAAAATTTGATTTGACTTGACTTGACACACACAGAGTAGGTCCACAGATGGTGCTGATTGCTCTGAATGTAACATAATGACAAGTGTCGGCGATGCCTCAGAGCTATGATACAGCGACAGTATTAGTGTCAGATTACAGAAGCGCTCTGACTGAGATCATCTTTGATGGCTCTCTTTCTCTCTCTCTCTCTCTCTCTCTCTCTCTCTCTCTCTCTCTCTCTCTCTCTCTCTCTCTCTCTCTCTCTCTCTCTCTCTCTCTCTCTCTCTCTCTCTCTCCTCTCTCTCTCTCTCACACACACGAAATTTCACCATTGGTGAGCCTCGGAGCTCTAGCCAAGGAGGAAAGAAAGAGAAAAAACCCAAAAGAACTGTTCACAGCTTGGTCATTTGACTTACATATATTCATAGGAATAAAGATGTTTGGTTGAATTTTTTGACAGATTGGGTAATTCCTTTATGTATATTTAATATCAGTGCAGTGACTGATTGGTTTGTCTATGTATTGCTTGATTTGCATGATGTAATATGGATGAAGCATTGAGGTTTTTTTAATCATAATTTATTAATTGTGTGTGTGTTTCTCTGTATGTCAAAGTCAAAGTCAAACTTTTATTTTCAGATGGTACATTGAATGAGCAGTGCATTTGCTTTTTTCATCTAGCCATCTATCTAAAAAAAGAAAAAAGCGAGAAAAAAATATGCAGACATAGAATAAAAACCCTAATCAATGATAAACCATACAAATCAAACAAGAAAAGACAATAACATATGCATACATAGAATTAAAAACAAAACAAAAAACCCAGAAAATATTAAACCATACAATTCAAATAATTCAAAAATGTTGAAAATATATCCATCATAATACAACAAACAAGCAACAAAGAAAAACCAAACCAAACCAAACAAAGAAGACAAAACAAAATTTTAAAAAAGACACCAACTGCTTCCCTCCCCCCCCCCCTCACACACATACACACAAAAACCTTCAACCATACAAACAACTGAATAAAACAAACAGAAAAAGATAAACCAACAAGAACAACCACAACAAGCAAATAAACGAGCAATCACAAACATACGTACACAACAGCAACAGCGACAATAACCAACATAAGACAAGAAAAACAGCCAAAACAAATGAAGAACAATATAGAACTAACAAAAGATGAAAAAAAAAAAGAGTCCAAAATACCCCCTCCCCCTCCCCAAGAAAACCACCCTAAAACCCCAAACAGACAAACAAAAAGCAAAATAAACCAGAACTCCACCCCCACCATCACCAATAATAACAACAACAACCAAATGGATATAAACAGAGGAATCTGATGTATAGTTTCCTTTTAAATCATTTAAACACTTACATACACATACACACCCTCACTCATATCCCCTTCACCACATATACTCATATATAAGGAAAACAAGAAATAACCAAGCAGACATTGGGTGTGGGTGTGGGTGTCACTGTGGGTGTCACTGTGGGGGTGTGTCACTGTGGGTGTGTGTGTGTGTTTCTGTGATGGTTCATCTTATTCTTAATGTTTTGCTTGTACTTTTATGTGCCTGTACATTTCTGTGTTACTTTTTGTAAGTTTTTATTGGTGCTATTTTAAACTTAATTTCTGTTTCTGTTCTTTTTCCTTTTTTTTCTTTCATTACAGTTTTTTTTCCTTCTTTGTGTCTAAATATATATGGTCTGTCCCTGTGATAATTGTGCCTATAATATTTACCATGTTTTTCTGTTTTTTCATTGCACAGAAAACCTTGCACTGGATGCCATGGATGTGGTTTTATATTTCAAGAGCTGCCTACAAAACATGGTCAGGTAAGATACAGAGACGAGCTATGTGTGTGCATGCGTGCGTGTGCATGTGTGTGTGCGTGTTTGTGTGCCTGTGTGTGTGGATTCATGCATGTGTACAAAGGTGCGACTGTTTTGGTATTTCTTTGTATTCTTTGTCTGATTCAGTAACTTCTTTTTGTTTAGTCAAACATATCAAGCAAACTTTGTAAGAGCCCCCAAAAAATTTTTAATGCTATCTGACAAAAATGTTATGAAAAAAAGAAAGAAACGAAGAAGAGCAAGAAAAATCCAACATTTATATCATTTTCTTAGAAAACCAACAATTAAAACCTGTGTGGATCAGTGTGTGTGTTTGTGCATCATTACATGTAGCTGATTTTTGGTACCATTTGATCGAGCGTGTTGTGATAACCAGATAGCTCTGATTTCTATTAAAGAAGAAGCACGTCTGTTTTCTGCGTCTTGGTCCATTCTCCTACCTTTTCTCCAGAAAGACTTAGAAGATAACAGTTCTTTTCCACGCCAAAGTCGGATGCATTGGGCCTGACTTGTCAGGCACTTAATAGCAGTGCAGTGCATTTTCGCGCATGTACAGAGCAACATTGCTGTCTGAGCTTTCAACAAAGAGGAGAATTAAAGAAAAAGTTCACTCAAAAACACTAATACAGTATAGTTGATCTCTATAATGATGTTTGTGAAGCTTTGATTTCAGCTGAAAGACTCCACTCCATAAAATGTTGATCATTATAATTATGGTTGATTTCGTTTCCAATAGTGGATAAGTTTTGATTCCAATCAAAGAAGTTCCCTCCTTAAACTTGTTTAAAGTAGTGATGCACAGATTGTATATTACATTTTCTGCTGTGTTTGGCAGTGGCTGACTTCTGTGGGGAAAAACTGTCTTGGTGGTTTGGCATCACCTCCCCCAAATACCAGAGCGCCATTGATGAATACTACAGAAGGAAGGAAGAGGTCAGTGTGGGGAAGTTTTCTTGTCAGCACTCTGGTTGGGTGGGTGGGTGAATGGGAGGGTTGTTGATTGGTTGGGCTGGTTGTTGGTTGGTTTTTTGAAAACTAAGAGTAATGGGTGGCTTTGTTCCTTCCAAAACATAGCGACAAAGATGCCTATCATGCTTTGTGAATACATCACATATACCTAATTAGGTGAAGCATCAACAAGTGGGTATCTCACATGGATACTCAATTTTTATGGTTATAAGCACATTGATTTTTTACGCTTTGGTGATTTGGTGGCCAGAGATGAATGCAGTGGTTTTGGGAGTAGAGGTCCATGGTTTAAATCTGGTCACTGCCATATTTTCTCTCTCCAGCCACCAGAGCTTGTGTGGTGAAGTCAGCAGTCTTTCAGATCAGACAGTAAACCAAGGTTCTACGTTCGACACATACTTTGAACATGTGCCAGCATTTTAGCTGAGTGGTTCAGATGCGAGCTTAGCTGGTGTATGTTGATGATGAGAGAATGTGACCTGACAGCCCAGCTGAGGAGAGTGGGGGCTGGATGGGAAAAAGCACATGAATGCTTATTCATTACCCTCAAAATTTAAAGAAACAAAAATTTCATTTGATGGGAAAGAAACCGTACAAACAGGACAGTAATTGCTGGCAGAATTCTGTTATAGTAACCCACCCTTATTAGAAAGAAGAAAAAGTTGCCAAAGATACAGAAGATAGAGAGAAAGATGACAACACTGCACTCTGTCAATGTCAGGGAAAGCAATTCAGCTTTCTTACAGTGAAATCTGTTGTGATGGAAGTGAAATCCCATGTTATAGATAGAAATGTAGCTCTGCCCAGATGCCATCATTGATATTTAAGATGAAAGTACTCTGCTGTGTGAAGACTCCTCCTCTGCCCCTCAAATCAACCATCAAAAGCTGCAGTATATTATTTGCCTCACCAGTGCTGTCCTTCCTCCCTCCTCCCCCATCCCTACATCACCCTTCTCTTACTGTTTTGGTTTTTATTTTTTGTTTCCATGAATTTGTAAAGAGGATTTGGGGAAAATAATAAAATGACAAATTGCAGAAAACCACTATTGGAAAGATATTTTGAAAAACAGCGACACAACATCCTAATGAATTGAGCCACCTTATTTTCTGCTAATCATGACGATAGCAAACACATACATGTACAACAAAGTGTCATCCCATCCCAGTTCTAAGTCTCTTTCTGCGTGAACATTTATTTCAGGAGGAAAAAGATAAATTGGAGGAAGAACGACGACTGTCGAGAACGACACTGACGACAGAACTGAGCGCCTCCTCCATCGACGTGCAGGTGGTACAGGATGAAAACGTGGTGGTGGGCAGCAGTGTGGAGAAGTATTGAGGGCCTGGAGCAGCAGGGCAGAGGACATGAGGCGCTGCAGTATGGGGAAATACCCAGGTGTACACACCTGCAGTATGGGGATATACCCAGGTGTGTAAGATACCTGGAGTACCAGGCCAGGTTTAATGTGATGGCGATGTGTGGAACTGTTCAGTTTGGAAGAACTTCGTGCAGACTGACTAGTCACCTAGCCGTGTACCTTGCTATTGTTAGCACTTCTGTTGAGATTAAGAGTATCTGTCCATTTGGGGTTTTATACTTTTTCTTCACTTCTTCCTTTTTTTTGTGTTTTGGGGGGGGGGGGGGGGGGGGGTTCTTCTCTTTCTCTGTGTGTAGGTGTCTTCTCTCTCTCTCTCTCTCTCTCTCTCCTCTCTCTTGCCTTGTCTGTCTATCTCTCTCTCGCCTTCTCTCTCTCAGTTACCTCAACAAACAAAGAAATCTGGGGGATTTTTTATACAAAATATGGGAGTGGTTTCATTGTCTAACTTTAAGAAAATTTTCTTTGTTTGATTGACAAAAACATTATCATTTTGATCATTATTATTGATTTTGTCTTGACAGTTTTTGGAATCACCTAATTTTTTTTTCTTGAGTTTTATTTTCTGTAAATTTTCACTTTTTCCTTCACATTTGAAGAACATGCAGAAAACTTCTATCTACATTTAAAAAAAAAACTGGTAAAGACAGGACAATCTGCAAATATATTATAATCGACTTGGGAGACATAAAAAGTAAACAACTGTGATCTTAGTATAGCAAGTCTTGGTTATTTGGAAGACATATATATCTCCTTGTTCCTTGCATTGTATTCAGATACACTAACTTATACGTCCTGAGATAAAGATTCACATGACTGCACCATATACTGAACACAGAGATCTGCATATAATGTGTAGAGACTAGAGTTGTTGTAAAGTTTGTTGTTGAGGTAGATCACTGTTGGGTTTATGCTTTTCTTTGTCTCTGGGTTAGTGTATTTGTAATAGTGGCAGCTAGAAAATCAAAAGAAAAAAATCAACACCCATTATAACCATGAGATTGTCTCTCTCTCTCTCTCTCTCTCTCTCTCTCTCTCTCTCTCTCTCTCTCTCTCTCTCTCTTTCCTCTTTCCTCTTTCTCTCCCTGCCTTCTCTATTTCTGTCACTCTCTTTTTTTTCTTTTTTTTAAGGGACATATGGTTTAATGCTTGTGGCTGGGGAAAGCTTGTTGAAAATCCACTGTGATGCACTTTGTGCTGTTTTTTGTTTGACTCCAGGCAGTTTTGCTGTTTATTTCAGCTTGGTGAGGTTTCTTTTTTTTAAAATAAATTAACCTTGGTTAGATTCCAAAGATGTTTGCTTATTTGGTATTTATGGTGATGCTGTGTGTGTGTGTGTGCATGTGTGTGTGTGTTTGTGTGTGTGAGAGAGATATGTGACAGAGAGAGGGAGCTAGAGAGAGAGAAATCATGTAGGGTATGTTTGTATATTTATGAGTTAATATAGGTTTGCATATGGGTTTGCATGTGTATGTATGTGTGTGTAAAAATCTGTGTGATTGTTTATATGTACACTTACTTATTATATATTATGTGTATATATGTGAGTGTGGATGTGCATTTTTTGTTGTCTTTCTTGCCCAAGTTGAGTGTGTTGTGTTGCATTATGTATTGTTTAGCATTATTTTTACACCGACTGTGTATCCTTTACATGTAAAATGACAAAGTAGAACATTTTTAAAAAAAGCTAGAAACAACAGAAGTAATAAATAGGCAAAGAGGGAAAAGACATAAAAGGATAGCATCGTTGATTTGACAAAATAGTGAACTTTGCTTTTTCGTTTGCTGGAATGAAACATTGTGCAAGTGTGTGTGTGTAAACGCGTGTGTGTGTGTGTGTGTGCACATGCACATTGTTCATGTGTACAGACATGTGTTACAATGTCACAAATGTATGTTTGGCTCCAAAGTTGAATATGTATGTCAGTGTGTTTCCATTTTTCCAATTTAGAAATTAAATCAAATTGCATGAAATGAATAAAGGACCAATGAAAACTTTTTAGTGAAATGATTTAAGTGAAAGGGACCAATGAAAACGTTGTGTGGAAACCATATTGTTCAATTAAGAAATATTCTCCTTGCTAATGGCAGCTCTTTTCTTCCTAAGCTCATACAACAGAGTAAGAAGTTCAGGTAATGACTGTAACAGACTTCAGGAGATTCGCTTTTCTGTCATCCTTGACAATTGTCTCCAGTATGGAGTGTGGCCACCTAAAGCCAGTGATCAAAACATTGAAAACGTGCAAAAAATCCGTCCCCAGGCTAGATCGATAGATAGAGTAGTTGTGAGTTTATGTGCCTTCATGAGAAATGAGAGGAAAGCATGCTTATGCAGAAGAAAAAGAGGTTTTGTATTGTGTGATATGTTTTACAGTTCTGTTGACAATACTGTTTTGCACAAAAAGACATACCAACCTAGAAGTAACTAGTAATGAGTTGTGGAAATCAGTGGCTTGATTCCAGTCCAGACTGATTTTTTCCCTCATCTATTCCATGATGGCTTGTCTAGTCACCCAGATGAGATGATCAAGTAAATCTTGTGTGCTGTATGTAATCAGTGCATGTAAAAGAACCCGCCAAAAGTCAGTTGTAAAAGCTAACTCTTTGATATGAAGTGATCATATGCAGAGGCATACATAAAAGACAAGGATGATGGCGATCTCTCCAGTAGTGATGTCTGTTGTGACTATAATTGATATGTCATTGAACAGAAAATGAAATTCTCATGTAGTTTATACACTTAAATGAAAGAATATTCATATTTGAGTCAGCAAAGTTTCTGTTTAAAAAATGAATCAGATAGCTTTAGTGATTTTGATTTTCATTTTTGCTATACATATATGCTTTGTTTAGTATTCTGTTTGCAGTCATTTACTTTCTTGCATGTGCATACATCATGGATATTTATTGATTTAGACTTTTGCGTGTTGTCAGGGGTGTATTTAACTTGACGTTTTGATTTGATCCCTTATTCATTGAGAATATAAATGATACAATGTGCTTGTTGCTCAAGTGTTGTGATTTTGAGGTTCATGGTGTGATAAGAAATAATTTTTTCCACTCACATTACACACTTGCACACACACTCACTATTTCATAATGAATAAATATTATAAGACACATTACAGATTTTTCACACAAACTTGTGTGTTCACAGCACCAAAGAGCACACACACACTCACACACACACACAAGCAACTCACAACATGCACACGCTCTCCACCCTCCACACACACACTGCACATATACAAAAAGGCATGCTCACACATGCTTGCATGTGCCTACATGACTGCATACAAGCTCTAGTTCATAGTAATTTGGATGTTGCTTTTCTGTATCTTTAGGTTGTGCTATTAATACCAATTTATTCCCCAAAGCTTTATTCTGGATATTTCTTTTTTTGTTTTTTCATTCCTGGGCAAGTTCTGAGGTTCACCAATGGGAAGATTTTGTGAATGTGGCCATTTACACCCACCATTAAGGTAGCCACATTCTGACTTCGGGATGGTGTCTAAACACGTCACTTGTGTGCATGTGTTTTAAAAATGTTGTCATCCGTTCCTACCTGCACAAAATGGCCTACTCTTCCAAAAGGCAGAACAGGTTTTCAACGTGTGCGCTAGATATTCTGTATGAATTCACACACAAGGCCTACATTTTTAGTCTCATGTGAAGGACTTTTGGAGTGGTAATGGTTACCCCAGGGTAAAATTCCATGAAACAGGTGCCTCCATGGTGACTCGGTCTGTCAGATCACAAACACAAATTTCTAACCATTAGGCTTTCTCCCCCCACCCCTCCCTATTCTTTAGTAAAATGTGAGGTGTGTTGTGACATGAAATGTGTGAAAAGAAATGTGTGCCATGACATCAGAGTATGTGTATCTTTGAAAAAAACAAGTGTATGCAATAAATAATGTATTAAAAGAACATTTGACAAAACGAGCTGCAGCTATAGCCAACAGGCAGCTAACAAAAGTATCTTAAAAGTGAATATAACATGTAACTGTCAAATATAATTTTTGTTGTATTTTGTAATACAAAAAAACCAAAATACAAAAATCCAATGTTTTGGAAGTATAAGGAGAGGGTGTGGGTGGGGGAGTTGGTAGGTTTGGGGTTTTGGGGTTTTTTTTTTAGGGGGTTGGGGCTCTTCATCTAGAGCCGTGAGGTTCACTAATGGTGGGGCTTTGCGTGTGCGACCTTTTTGCCCAACATTAAGGTAAAAGCTTACCAAAGTTTATTGATGTAATATCGCAAACAACAAAAGCAAAAAGCCCACCCTTCTTCCAGCAGTCTTGTGCTTACTCTCTTTTGTTTCATCTCACGATGCTGTTACAGAGTTACTAAACTTGATGTTCATTTCTTTTCTTTGTTTTAAATACTTTTTTTTTTAATGCTTAACATAGTCTTTGTGTGTGTGGGTTTGTACCACATGTAATCTGTTCATTTCAATCCAATTTCAGTGTACAGTGTATCCTTGCAAAAGCACTTTCTTTGCATGTTTGATTCAATAAATCGCATTGATGATGGAACCATCTGTATTGTCATTTCAAAGAGTGTGTGTTTAGATCCATATTGAGGTGACAGAGAAAAAAAGCCAACAAAATATTGATTTGCACTACCCTGAATGCAAGTCTGGCTCCTCACAGACAGAATACGGCTGCCTTTATGGCAGGATTTTATGTGTGTGTGCGTGTGTGTTATACAATGCATGAGTGAGAGATGTGGTGATATATGATTTCAGACAGTAAAACAGGCACCACCACCCCCCCCCCCCAAAAAAAAAAAAGTAAAGTGAATAGGTTTCTCATGAGTTGATACACTTAGACTGGGAGAGCTCAGTGAAGTTGAAAGAGACAAATACAGATGAAAAACAAAGCAAACGAAGGAAAAGTGAACAGTAGGAGAAAGTCAGGGTTTTGGATGAAACATAGATGAAGTATTCATGTTGAATTGTGTGAACAAGTTATCAAACTGCCAAAGAATAGAAGGCTGCAGACAGTGTACAAATTGTGCCGATTTATTAAGGACTGACTTTGAAACATCATGCTTTTCCTTTCCTGGCTTGAAAACGTTTTGACATTCTTTCAACCCATACTAGCAATCGTACAGTGTTTTATATATTATATATATATATATATATATAGAGAGAGAGAGAGAGAGAGAGAGAGAGAGAAGAGAGAGATAGATATATAATAGATGTTAAATGTAAGGACATATTTTGTGTGTGCATTCTCAGCAGACATTGATGTATCAGGATCAGCTTCTCTTCAGCTAAACATGCATATTTTTACATACAGCATCAGCAGTACAAATAATAATAATAATAATATATGGAATTTATATAGCGCTGAATCTTGTAAAAAACAAACAAATCGAAGCGCTTGATGGACTAAGGGCTTGTTACGCATGCATTGATAACATGCACACATGCATGCAGGTACACATGCACGCTTGAATAATATAACACACACACACACACAAAACTAGCACACGCAGGCAATCAACTGAGTACACACGCACACACATAACAGTTCTCTCTCCGCCCCATCCTCACACACACATGCACATACGCACAGATACAACAACAGCTGTCATCCACAGACAAATCCTCAGCATTCACTGAAGGCCCAGACTCCATGGCCAGACAGCAAAGCCTTGACTTCCTGACAGACTGACTGACTTCCTGACAGACTGACTGACTTCCTGAGAGACAGACTGACTTCATGACAGACTGACTGACTTCATGACTGACTTCATGACAGACTGACTTCATGACAGAATGACTGACTTCATGACAGAATGACTTCCTGTCAGACTGAATGACCGACCTCCTGACAGAATGACTGATTGCCTGACTGACAGAGTGACTGAGTCAGGACTTAGCACTGCCTGTATGGAGGCTTATATTGATCAGACGACAGACTGCTCACTTCGCATTCATGATGCTATCCAGTGTTGGAAGCTAAGCAGCTTACAGAGGGTAATGTCGCGTGTGTTTCCTTTGCCATAAAAAGTGCCGTACTTTGTCAAAGAATCGTTTTGTTGTTGTTGTGTTGTGGGTCTTTTAGGTTGTCTTGTTCTTTTCGTTTTATTTTGCTTGTTTGTGTTTCAATTTTACAATTTTTGTTGATTGTACAACTTAAGTCTTTCTCAGGGCTCCATTTTGTGTTCAACACTGAAGCACAATTTGTTCAACCATCTTCTCTTATTGAAAAAACACACACAAAACTACCCGACATTCTGGCCCAGAAATATTTTGGTCCCACTGCTTTCACCCCTCATTTATATACCTTTTCCTCTTCATCTTATCTTTCTCTGCACACACTTGAAAGTAGCTTACCTGTCAGCACACCTTTAGCGACAACCGGAAGTGGAGACACGGACTTCAGCCATTGGATGTCTTCCCAGGTGTGGGCGGGGCTAAAAGCTTGATCGACAAAGCGGCCCCACTCCTCCTTGGACTTCTCTGTGCTGATGACGCTCTGCATCCGTTTGAGCTCCTCCTCGAAATTGGCGATTCTGGTGCCAGAAAAACATAAATGAAAAATGTTATGTAACGTGCGATAAGTAGACATTTTATGAATGAAGAGCTTTACTTCAAGGCAACCCCAAAAAAGAAACAGATATTAGGCACCAGACTTTGTGCAGCTGAACTGCAGAAGTTTTTGCTTTGAAGTTGAAGTTTGGTCAGAATGTGATCTGGGATGCAGATGCTGAGAACTGCAAGTACGTACGTAGAGGGAAGGAGGGAGTATGTTGGGTGGGTTAGGTGGGGAGTGTGTTGTTGGTGTGTGTGTGTGTTGTGTTGTGTGTGTGTGTGTGGTGTGTGTATGTACGTTGTGTGTGTGTGTGTGTGTGGGTGTGTGTGCTGTGTGTTGTTTGTGTGTGTGAGAGAGAGAGTAGAGGACTGAAGAGAGAGAGAGAGAGAGAGGAGAATGACAATGGACAATGACAGATTCTTTCATTTCGAGGATAATGAATAAAGCACTAATGGCTTTTTTAACCTCCAGTTCCCCGCCCCCGTAGGGATAAATCTTAATGTTAACCCAGAGAGAGAGAGAGGGAGAGACAGACAGACAGGACAGGAAACAGACACACGGCCACTGAAACGACAGAGTGACAGGCGGCAAACAGACAGCCACTGAAACAGGCACGGACAGACAGGCAGACAGAGAAGTCTAGTCAGAGACGAGAGAAGAGAGAAGTGAGAGAGACGATGATGTGTGAGAGCTGAGAGAGAGATGAGAGGAGATGTGAGAGAGGAAAAGTGTGAGAGAGAGGAGTGAGAATACAGTCAGACCGAAGACACATTGAGGAGAGAGTAGTGTCTCGTTGCCTTCCCTTAATTCCCTTGATGTTTCGCTTTACTTTATAATTGCAACAACATCAGTTACCAACACATCCTGCACCCCCACTCTCAAAATATAATATCACTAGACAACCAGTCATCACTCTACTCTATGTATATATAAAATCTACTTCTGTCATACTACCTCCCCGTCTCACTCACTCACTCCACGTATATCTCACTCCTCCCCGTCTCTAATCTGTTCAACCTCACCTTCTCTCATGGTCTTCTCCTCACACGCGGCTCTGTCTCTGACTCCGTCACTCTATGGCTATCATCCGGTCAATCACATCCCCACACCCATCTCTATATCACAGAATCACTATTCACACCACCATGTACTCACTACACAACAAACCACTCTCACATCATTTCACACACCTCCGGTCTCTCAACTCTCTCCCCCCCCCAACTCTCACTATCACTCCTCCCCCGTATCTCATGGTCTCTCTCCCGTTACTCTCTTCACCTCCACATTCTCTACTCTGTACTCTCTTCCCCGAATCTCTATAATAAAAAAAATCTCTCTCATCTGTATCACTCCCGCTCTCTCAGTATATAATAAAGTTATATATAATAATAAAAAAATAATATCTCTAAAATATAAACTATAAAAATATAATATCATCTATATAATAAAGAGTATCTCTGTCTAGTTACAGGGTATATATAATACTAAAAGTATTATATAAACAAATATTACTAAAAAAATCTATAACATAAATATAATATAAGAGAGAATGACAATGACAATGACAGTTTTCTTTCTTTCGAGGTTTATGAAAAAGGGAAATCATGTGTTTTTTTTACATCCGCCCCCGCCGTGGGGATAATTTTAATGAAAAACCCCGGAGGGAAAAGAGGGAGAGACAGACAGACAGACAGAAACAGCCAAAACCCGGGCCCCTTTAAAAGACAGAGAGACAAAGGGGGCAAACAGAAAAGCCACTGAAAAAGGCAGGCAGACAGGCAGAAAAGAAGAGCAGAAGAAATTGAGGAAGAGAGGAGGAGAGAGAAGAGAGGGACAGAAGGGGAGAAAAGAGAGAGAAAAACAGACAGGACAGGGCGACAATAGGAGAGAGAAGGTGTTTTTTCCCCTTTTATACCCCCCCTGGGAAGAACCCCCCCATTTTAAAAGCAACACCAACAGGGAAACCACCCCCACCATCACCCCCCACACACACAAAACCACAACGCCCCCCCTCACACAACCCAAAAAAACACCCACCCCCCACACACAACACACCACCCCCACCACACCCCCACCAAACCCCAAAAACACACACCCACCCCCACACATACAAAACCAACCCCCACACACAAAATTTCACCCACCCTATACACATAAACCCCCAACCCCCACCAAAACATGCACACCACCCCTTACAACAACCACCCCCCCCCCCCCACAAACCACCCCTACCACATACCCCACCCCCTTACACACACCCCCCCCCACACAAACACACATTTCACACCACCCTTACACACACCCCACCCCCCCCCCCCACACACACACACACCCCCTACAAAACATACCACCACCCTTACACACAAAACCCCCTCCAAAACCCTAAACCCCCAAAAAAACCCACCCCCCCCAACCATACCACCCCCTACCCCCAACCCCCCTCCCTCCCCCCCCCCCTAAAACCACCACCCCCTACCCCCAACCCCCCTACACCACCACAACCACCCCTACACACAAACCCCACCCCCCCAACCCCCCAAAACCCACCCCCCCCAACCACCCCCTCAAAAACCCCCCACCACCCTACCCCAAACACACCCCACCCCTACAAAAAAACACCACCCTAACACCCTAACAACACCACCCCTTCCCAAAACCCCCCTACACACACAACACCCACACCACACACCCCCAAACACACCCCAAAAACCCCAAAAACCCCAACCATTTAAAATTTAACTTTTTCCAATTTCACAAAAAAACCGAGGAAAAATTTGGAGGTTAAATGGCGCCCCCCCTTACCCCACCCCAACGCCTTCCCCGGGCCCCCCCGGGCCCCCCGGTCAGGGCCACGTGCACTGGAACCGCGCGTTGGCCCGGGGGCCCGGGGACAGGTTTTTTCCTCCACACTGGCCGTGGCGGTCATGGGAGGTGAAGCGAGGTTCTCTGCTCGCAGGCTGTGTGTCAGAGGGGGAGAGAGAGAGGTCGTATGGTTGGCCTATGAATGTTGAAGCGAGAGAGAGAGAGAGAGATGAGAGAGAGACGATGAGGAGGAGAGAAAAGGAGAAGGAGAGATTTCGAGATTGAGAGAGAGAGAGGAGAGAGAGATGGAAGAAGGGACAAGATGGATTTGTGATGACAACAGTAAGAACAAAACAAGTCTCTCTTATGCCCAAGTCCGATGGGCTTTTTGGGCCTGACTTGTCAGGCGCAGAACGGAGAATGATCCTTTTTGCTTCATATAATAGACAAGATTGTTGCTGTCTGAGCGTTCACGAGAGGAGAAGATAACAACAACAAAAAAGGCATAGGGGAGAAGAGAAGATGAAGAAGAAGAAGAAGAGACGAACAAGAACAAGAAACAAGAACAAGAACAAGAAGAAGAAGAGAACAATAACAACACAATAATAACAATTCCAATAGCAATTACAACCCCATAAAAAAATGGTGTACTGGATTGACAGGGAGGTAGAGCATCAGCAGGATCTAAAATCACTTTCTCCCAAACCAATTCTCACGTTATAGTCTAGTACTGTCAGTAGTAGAGTACAATACTTGTACAGGTCCTGTCATTACCAGTGATCTCAAATCACTTCCTCCCAAACCATTCCCATGTTATAGTCTATAGTCCTTCACTATAAACCGAGGCCCCATGTGCCAACGCATGCAGACGCATGCAGAACATCTTGCGCACACGTTAAATCCTGTTCCGCTTTTCGAAAGAGTAGGCCATTGTGTGCCAGTGGGAACATGACAAAATTTACAAAACCGCATACACACGGGGCGGGGGGGGGGGGGGGCGGGGGGGGGAAGGGGTGGGGGGGGCTAGATGTAAAAAAAAAGCCACCTGAGTGCTACTCATTATCCCCCCATATTAAGTAATTTTTAAAAATCATGTCCATCTGAGCGCTTTGATTTGTGGCTTAAAGATTCAGGCATTATATAAATTCATACATTAGTAGTAGTGAGTAGTAGTTTTAGTTGTAGTATAGTTAGTTGTACTGTCAGTAGTTAGAGTACAATACTTGTAAGGTCTAGCCATTACAGTGATCTAAAATCACTTCTCCCAAACCCAATTCTCACCATTTAGTCTAGTACTGTTCAGTAGAGAGTACAAACTTGTACAGGTCGAGTTCATTCCAGTGATCTCAAAATCATTCCTCCAAACAATTCTAACCTTATAGTCTAGTACTGTAGTAGTTAGGTACAATACTGTGTACAGAGTCTAGCCATTACCAGTGATCTAAAATCACATCTCCAAAACAATTCTCAACGTTATAGTCTAGTACTGTCAGTAGTAGAGTACAATAACTTGTACAGGTCTAGCCATTACAGTGATCTAAAATCCTTCCTCCCCAAACCAATTCTCACCTTATAGGTCTAGTACTGTCGTAGTAAAGAAGTACAAATATTGTACCAGGTCTAGCCATTACAGTGATCTAAAAATCACTTCCTCCAAACAATTCTCACGTTATAGTCTAGTACTGTCAGTAGTAGAGTACAATACTTGTACAGGTCTAGTCATTACCAGTGATCTAAAATCACTTCCTCCCAAACCAATTCTCACGTTATAGTCTAGTACTGTCAGTAGTAGAGTACAATACTTGTACAGGTCTAGTCATTACCAGTGATCTAAAATCACTTCCTCCCAAACCAATTCTCACGTTATAGTCTAGTACTGTCAGTAGTAGAGTACAATACTTGTACAGGTCTAGCCATTACCAGTGGTCTAAAATCACTTCTTCACAAACAATGCCCACGTTATAGTCTAGTACTGTCAGTAGTAGAGTACAATACTTGTACAGGTCTAGTCATTACCAGTGATAGTCATTACTTACCAGTGATCTAAAATCACTTCTTCACAAACCATTCGCACCTTATAGTACCGCTAGTACTGTCATAGTGGATTATGATAGGTACAGGTCCCTGATGATGTTTATTTGTTCATCGACTACAGCCCCTAGGTCCACCAATGGCGAGATTTTGTGTATGCAACCGTTTTAGCCCACCATGAAGGTAGCCGGATCCCGACTTGGGGGATGTAAGCTGGGTATGTTTTGTGTTTTTGTAACCCACCAGACGCTGACATGAATTAGGTCTGCAGGATCTCTATCTTCAGCATGTGTCCACGAATGAAATGAAGGCACTGGCAGATCTGCACTTTAAGTTGACTTGGACAATTATAAAAAAATCCCCGCCTTTAATTCACTAGACGCTGCTGCAGAAATTCGAATCGGCGACTTTATGAATCCCTAATATTGATCAGAGTCATCAAACAGCTGTACAGCGAGGCCACCAGTGCAGTGTACTACAACAACAACATTGGAGAATGGTTTCGAACAACAGTTGGAGTAAGGCAGGGCTGTCTACTCTCACTCACTCTTTTCAACATCTTCCTTGAGAGAATCATGGCTAATGCACTGGAACATCATGAAGGATCAGTCAGCATTGGTGGCAGAACGATCACAAACCTCCACTTCGCAGATGACATTGATGGAATAGCAGGATCAGAAAAAGAGCTTGCCAGCCTAACAGAACACTTGAATAAGGCCTCCAAAACATACGGCATGGAAATCAGTGCAGAGAAGACCAAACTGATGACTAATAACACCAACGGCATTAGCACTGATATCAGGGTTAATGACCAGAAGCTGGAAACAGTTCAAAGCTTCAAGTACCTGGGAGCCATTGTATCAGACCAGGGATCCAAGCCAGAAGTAGTATGCAGGACTGCACAGACAATAACAGCTTTGTCAAAACTAAACACCATCTGGAGAGATAAAAATATTTCACTTATCTCCAAGATCAGACTAATGCGCTCCCTTGTCATATCCATATTTCTGTATGCCTGTGAATCATGGACCCTGACTGCAGATTTGGAGAGAAGAGTACAGGCGGTGGAGATGAGATGCTTTCGGAGACTCCTTGCCATCTCCTACAAAGACCACATAAGCAACGAAAGCGTGCATAACAGAATCCAGCAAACCATTGGACCCTATGAGAACCTTCTAACGATCGCGAAAAAGCGTAAACTTAAATGGTATGGGCATGTCACAAGATCCAAAGGACTTGCAAAGACAGTTTTATAAGGCACTGTCCAAGGAGGAAGAAGAAGAGGCAGACCAAGGAAGAGCTGGGAGGATAACATCAGCGAATGGACAGGCCTAGAACTCAACAAAACCCTGAGAAAGGCAGAACAGAGAGAGGAATGGAGGGAACTGGTTGTTGAGTCTTTGAGGGTGCCCCCACGGTCGTCAGACTACGGGACAGATAGATTGATAGATATTAAAGTCTGCTACAGTGTTTTTTCAGTCACTGAATGCATTGTTATGAATATCAATCAATATTAATCAATCAGTCAATCAATAATGAATGAATCAATCAATCAATCAGTGATCAATCAATCAATGATGACCTTTGGCCAGGGCCACCTCTCCATCTGGATGGGCCAGTCGACACATGGCCATGGGAGAGACTCCAAGTGGGCTGTTGACCTTTTGACCCAGAAGTGACGTAGACAGCTGCCGCTTTGAGATGTCTCGCATGTAACGCGGCCGGAACTTGTATCTGGAAAAAAAAACAACCAAAAAAAACCAACAACCCTCAAACTCGAAAAACGCATCACCGCGTTTATGTATTTATTTTGAATCCGCACAAGTTGCGCCATTTTATTATTATTTGTTGGTTAACTTTTGTCTGTTTGGGTTTGACTTTTATAACGTTAAAAAAAATCAGACCCCCCCCCCCACTCTCTCTCTCTCTCTCTCTCTCTCTCTCTCTCTCTCTCTCTCTCTCTCTCTCTCTCTCAGTTTTAGTTTTGTGTGTGTGTTTAAATTTATTTTTCTGTTTTTATTTGTGCTTGTTTGTTATTGTGCTGGTGGCTTTTGTTTGTTTTTGTTTGTTTGCTTAATTGTTTGATTTTGTCGTGGTTTTTGGTTTTTGTGGTGTTTTGTTGTTGAAACAACACAGACTACTACCAGCAAAACTTTTATATGTGGAGGAGTACATGTATGATTAGTTTGTGATTGACAAAGAGCAAACAACTCTACACGCCTATGGGAGTGACTACGGTGCTTAGGCATCTTTATTAGTGAATATATTCGAAGTACCTGTCCACAGACGCAACATCAAAACTCGTGGCATCTCTCATTTTTTCATGTCTGGACTATTGCAATTCTCTTTTGGCTGGTCTTCCAGCATCATCTATCCACTCCCTTCAACGTATTCCAAACTCTGCAGCTCGACTAGTCCTCAGAAAGAAAAAATCTGAGCACATTACCCCTCTCTTGCGATCTCTCCACTGGCTGCCTGTGCCACAAAGAATAAACTATAAGATCAGTACTCTCTGTTACAAATGTCTCCACAAAACAGCACCTTCCTACCTCTGTGACTTCTCGTTCCCTTCGCTCTGCTGCAGATTCCTCGTGCTTACAAACACCTAGATTCAACCAGTCCACTGTTGGCTGTTGCTCCTTCTCTGTTTCTGGTCCATCATTTGGAATGGCCTCCCTATCTCTCTTCGCCTAAGGCCTTCTTGTGACTCTTTTAAATCTTGCCTCAAGACATACTTGTTTCAAACCTAAGAATTTCCTCTCCTGTTTCATTTCATAGCTATCCCTGCTTTTCAACAGCCAAAAATTCCATCACCCTGCCAAAGTGTATAACGTGTGTGTGTGTGTGTGTGTGTGTGCATTTGGACTTGTTACTTGCTATTGGTTGCATGACTGTGTAAGAATGAGTTGAGTGCAAGCGCTTTGATTTGTCTGTGCAAGATAAAGCGCTATATAAATTCCATTTATTATTATTATTATTATTATTATTATATTATAGGTTTCTTTTGCAATCGAAACAATCAATTCGTACGCGTGCGCGCGCGGTGAGAGAGAGAGCACGCGCGCGAGAGAGAGTGTGTATGTGTGTGTGTGTGTGTGTGTGGTTTAGTATGCAGGCCCCCATGCAGAATATCAATTTGTAATGCTGGTATTTGCATGGAGATAAAAACAACCCCCCTCAAACTAGACAATGAAAACCGGAGGCGAAGTCTCACCGAAAACAACTAGCCCTGCTCAAGAGACTTCCAGATTGCCTGACTGCCGCGTCAGCACCCGTTCCTTTCATAATTATGATCTGTCTGGGGTTTTGTCACTGAGATAAGACACGAGCTGTAACGCTGAACCCATGAAATCATTACTGAGTTTGCCTAATGCTTCATAATTATGTAAACACACACACGCGCGCGCGCGCGCGCGCATTCACTTACATATTTATGTATGTATGTATGTATGTATATATATATATATATATATATATATATATATATATATATATATATATATATATATATATATATATATTGTGTGTGTTGTGTGTGTGTGTGCAGAGAGACAGAGAGAGAGAGAGAGAGAAAGTGTACCATGTAGGCCTGTGGGTGCATGTGTTGACACCATACAGCCGATATGTGTGTTTGCATACATACGTGTGTACATGCGTACATAGACCTACACGTGCCATGAGGGTGTCAACACCTAGACCCTCACTTACCTCCTAAAGGCTTCCACATTATCAGCGTAGGTGTGTTCATAATTGGCCCCGCTGTTGAAATATTCCCGAACCATTTTGGGCAGAATGTCCTCCGCGTATCGTTCATAGTCCGCTACACACACACACCGGGACATTTCTCTGCTTTCAACACTCCACCTTCACCTTCACCAGGCTTGTGGCTGTAGCTGACAGTCTACACTGCTTCAGTAGCCGCTGACAAGTGTGCCTGTAGACAAAACCTGTCAGCTTACAGGACTGTTTTTACAACCAACAGAGGAATCAGATGACAACCCACGGTAGTTGTACCACCACTCTATGCTTAAATCATACTAGTGTCATGTGTTCAAATTGAGAAAACAGATGTGAGAGGGATTAAACCCACAAAACCGTCACAGATGTTATCTCTGGGTCTGTAAAACCTATTCTTCACACTGTGAACCAGAACAAGCCACGTGGTCAGGTCAGAAACACAACACAGACAAGTGGCTTGACCAGATTTCTTCGTGTTAAAGGAAACACAAGGCCCAAAAACCTAGCCGAGAGGCTACACTGTGGTGAAAGGGAGCACACAATCTAAAATCGAAAACCCTTGGTGGAGAGGTCATTGATACCTATGGAAGGGGTTACTTGTACATAAAATGAATTGGTATACTAATGAGAATACTACTGATAAGAATGTATGGAATTTATATAATAATAATATATGGAATTTATATAGGGCTGAATCTGGTAAAAACAAACAAATCGAAGTGCTTCACTCAAATCATTTACACCATGCAACTCTCCTTAAACATAATGAACAACAGATTTCAAATCTATGCGCACGCACGTACGCGCGCGCGCGCGCGCACACACACACACACACACACACTGGCGAACACACTTAGGAGGTGAAGGATGCTGTTGAATATTAGGGACAGATATGAGGGGAAAGTCTCAGGTAGGAAATAAGAGTGTTTTGAGGCTGGATTTGAAGGTATCAAGTGAAGGTTTTTGGCGAAGTGAAAGAGGGAGGTCATTCCAAATGGATGGTCCAGAAACAGAAAAAGATCGACAGCCAACAGTGGTTTGTTTGAATCTGGGTGTTGAAAGCACAAAGTATCTGCAGCTGAACGAAGGGAACAGGATGGAGTGTACAGGTGAAGACAGTTACAGAGATAAGAGGATGCAGATTTGTGGAGACATTTGAAACAGAGGGTATTGATTTTTTACTTCAGTCTTTGTGAGACAGGCAGCCAATGAAGAGATCGCAGAAGAGGAATGATATGTTCAGATTTTTCCTTTCTTAGGACCAGTTGAGCTGCAGAGTTTTGTATGCGTTGAAGAGAGTGGATGGATGATGCTGGTAGGCCAACCAGAAGAGAATTACTGTAGTCTAAACGTGAAAGAATGAGAGATATGACAAGCTTGGAAGTTGCATCAGTGGACAGATACTTGCGAATCGCGCTTATGCGCCCTAATTGATAGTAGCAAGACTAGCAGGTCTGGGTGATGAACTTTTTCATAGAGAGTGTGTTGTCAAGAACTACTAAATACTTCACAGAGTTTGGACAAAGGAACTGACGTATTGCCGAATTCTATTGAAGTTTTTGTGATGGAGGAAAGTTTATGTTCGGTCCCTATGAGCATGGCTTCGGTTTTATCGGCATTAAGTTGTAACTTGTTCTGAGTCATCCAGTTTTGAATGTTTTGAAGGCAGTAGAACATATTTGTCAGGAGGGAAGGAAAGTTTTCAACAGTATCACTGCACTGAAGCTGAGTATCATCGGCATAGAAATGATGATCAATGTGGTGGTTATTTATAATAATTATGAGTGGAGCAGTGTAGAGAGTAAAGAGAACAGGGCCCAGGACTGATCCCTGTGGGACTCCACATTCCATTTTGAGAAGTTTTGCTTGAATTTTGTTTACAATAACTTTCTGGAATCTAGGTTTAGTACTGAATCTTGTTAAGCAAACAAATCAAAGCACGTGTAGAGAGACCTTCCAAACAGTGGAAGGGAACAAACACCAAGTCAAACAACTGGTTCTGGATAACCCATTACCTGCAAAAAACAAACTTCATTTAGAAGACAATATACGATTTCATTGAAACAAAGATAGCTCGTTCACAGTTTTTTTTTAAAAAGGAGTAATTTTTACGCAGACCAAAATAGCGAAGAGAAATACAGACTGTTTCCAGTGTGTTAAAACTGACTTTTGACTGCAATGATTAGGCACAAACACCTGCTACCATGCAGTTGTGGAATTTATATATTGCAATGCAGAGACCAATATAAAAATGCAGATAATACCGATTCTTTGTCAAGTGGAGGGTGTGTGTGTGTGTGTGTGTGTGTGTGTGTGAGAGAGAGAGAGAGAGAGAGAGAGAGAGAGAGAGAGAGAGAAAGAGAGAGAGAGAGAGACAGACAGACAGACAGACAGACAGAGACAGACGGACAGAGACACAGACTCAATACAAAGCAAAATCCTTAATCACTTTAAAGGGGAACAGACGCACACTACTGTGTTGTTGTTTAAAGCTCAAGTGCTTGCCTTCATTAGGATGCAGAAAGATTAGGATCTGATTTTTTTTTTTTTTTTTTAATAAATATTTTATCCCTTTATATCGAGGAAAATGGAATAAGCACTTATGTGCTTTTTTTTTTTACATCCAGTCCCCGTGTGTATGCGGTTTTGTAAATTCATCTGTTCCCACCGGCACACAATGGCCTACTCTTAGGAAAAGCGGAACAAGATTTAACGTGTGCGCAAGATGTTCTGCGTGCGTTCGCACACGTTGACTTCGTTTCGACCATAACCTTTCGTGGAGGATATTGTACACATTTTACATGGGGACGGGATAGCCTGGCTGGTTAGAGCGATGTGCATTGCACTCGTGATCTGCTGACCCGCGTTCGAATTTCGTTCAAGGGGATATATTTCCCTGGAGTTAACGTAAGTGCCGACTCCAGTCCCCCCAGAAATCCTTCGGATGAGACTATAAACCGAGGTCCCGTGTGCAAACGCACGCAGAACATCTTGCACACGCGTTAAAACCTGTTCCGCTTTGAACAGACGACAAAATTTACAAAATTGCATACACACAGGGACGGGTGTAAAAAAGCAGATGACTGCTCATTCCATTATCCTCGAAATAACAGAACTAACAAATAAATAAATAAGGTTTTGTCAATATTCATTACCCCACATGTATCAGCCATCACTTGGCAACAAGCATAAGCACAGAAAAACAAGAAATGTATACATGGTGGTTGGCAGGATGGCCAGACGTTCACCTGCCTAACAAGTAAATCGTGAGGTTCTGGGTTCGAATCCCGGCCTTGCCCTTACTTCCCATTTTAGCAGGAAAATCTAATGACTGTCAAGTCTTTGGAGGAGACTCTAAGCAGTCCGACTAGTGTCCTTACGGACTTGTGCACTTCAAAAGAACCCACAACAATTGAAAATCAGAAAGAGAATGGAGGTACCTCCCATCTGTTCTGGCTAAATTGGTAGGTTCAATTCCCAACTCTATTCCGAAAGTCGGAATGCAGATACCTTTATGGTGGGGGAAAAACGGTCGCATACGCAAAAATCTCACCATTGGTGAACCTCAGAGCTCTTGCTGAGGACCCCCCCCCCCCCCTAAAAAACAACAACAACAAAACAACCAACCCCCCCCCCCTCCCCCCAAAAAAACCCCCATAACAACAACAAACATACTGGTCTTTTTCTGTTAGTCTGGCAGTTAATGCAAGAATACTGGTCAAAACCTACAAATGATGGTGACAGCATGCCTTTAGCATACACATACTTTGGACCCTCTACAATATTGGCATGGGAAAAACCTCATAGGCCATATGTCTCCCACTTGATTTGATGCTTAAAGATTTATGGCCCACTTATTACATACTATGACAAAAGTTTTTTAATCCAGCCTCAAGACACATTTATTTCAAACCTAAGATTCTCTCCTCTTGTTTCATCTCATTTCTGTCCCTGCCCTCAACAACCAACATCCCCCCCCCCCCAACACCCTGCCGGAGTGTACAACCTGTGTGTGTGTGTGTGTGTGTGTGGTGTGTGTGTGTGTGTGTGTGTGTGTGGTGTGTGTGTGTGTGTACATTTGAATTTGTAAAAACTAATAATTGTAACTGGCTGCATGTGAAAGACTAGGATGGATGAAAGCGCTTTGATTTGTTTTTTGCAAGATATTGAGCTGTATAAATATTATTATTATTATTATTATTAACCGCCCCCTAAACTACCCCCTCATCCCCATAACCTACCCCCACCCCCAATACACCCTCTCCCTCTTCCCTAACCTACCCCCTTCCCTCTAATCTTTTACCTCCTCCTCCTCCCTAGCCTAATCCCTCCCTCCCCTAACCTCTCCCCCTTCCCATACCCTACCCCCTCCCCCTTCCCTATTCTACCCCCTCTTCCACCCTGAATTACCCCTACCTCCCCTCCCCTAATCTACTTCCCCTCCCCCTATCTTCACCTTCACCTATCTCACAGTCTGTAGACCACTGGGGCACCAAAGAAGGCTTTGCAATCAGCTTCCCCCACTCCTCACCGTTTTCAGCTTTCAACAACCAGCTGTTTCACCTCACGCCAGTCCTCTCTTTCTGATGTTGTCTTCCCATAGTTTTCTCTGTCTGCCTCTTCATCTTCCTCCTTGTACTGTTCCCTGTTGGCCAGTCTTGACCAGTCCAGATGTTCGAATGATGTGCGCCTACCACTTCAGTTTGTGCTTTTTCACTGAACTCATGAGCTCTTCATATGGGCCAATTACGTTTTCAATTCTGGTTTTCATTTCCTTGTTAGTTATGAGATCTCTGTATGAGATACCAAGAAGTATGCGAAAGCATCTCATCTCCATTGCCTGTATCCTTCTTTCAATGTTTGTTGTTATGGTCCAAGTTTCACATGGGTGGAAAACCCTCTAACGAGGACGACCCAAGAACACTTGGCGTCGGACTGTCGAAACAGAGCTGAAGACCTTCCAACATACCTGGGGAACCATTCGGAAGCTGGCCCAGGACAGACAGGAGTGAACATTTGTTGCTGCCCCGCGTGCCAATAAGGCACAAAGGCATTGATGATGATGACAAAACCCTCTAACTTAAACATCTAATACAATAAAATATAACTATCTGTTTAATCATCCTTAAAGTGTTGACATACCAAGATCAAAATTACAGTTTCATTTTATGTCCATCAAAGTTTCTTGTTTCCTATAATGGGGAAATTGTGCCAGTTTAGATATTCTTGTGTGGGCCTTCTATCTGTCCGTTTTGTTGTTGTTGCTGCTGTTGTTTTTGTAGATGTATAAATACCCCCCCCCCCCCCCATCCCCAATTTAGCTCCAAGCTACTCCTACCCCCACCCCACTCCTGATTTAGCTCATCTCTATTCTCTCCCTCCTCCCTAACCTACTCCTTCCCTCCCCTAACCCCAAGAGGAGGAGGAGGGGGGTGGGGGGGGGGGGGGGTAGGGAGGGGTAGGTTAGGGGGTAGGGCGTAGTTAAGGGAGGGAGGGGGAAAATACAACTTGTTATAACAATTGTGGCTTATGTCATAAAAATGCGTGCACATGGGTGTGAATATTTCCAATGTGTGTGTGTGTGTGTGTGTGTGTGTGTGTGTGTGTGTGTGTGTGTGTGTGTGTGTGTGTGTGTGTGTGTGCTCGCAGCTGTGTGTAAGTGTGCAGATGCATGTGTTTACTGGTGCGCACATGAGTATTAGTGATTTAACTTGGGTGAGCTTTTGACTGGCTGAAGTATTGCTGATTTGTGGATGCTTTTTATTTTATGATGGGCCTACGCTGCTGTTCGGATAGTGTTTGTGTGTGTGTGTGTGTGTGTGTGTGTGTGTGTGTGTGTGTGTGTGTGTGTGTGTGTGTGTGTGTGTGTTTTATATAATGTTTACATGTTTATTGTTTTTATGTATGGCTCGTGACCCACTGGAATTTCTCTGTCACTGAGATAATAAAGTTTTTAAATTTGAATTTGAATTTAGGAGGTAGGTAAGAAGAGGTAGGGGTTAAGAGGAGGGGGTGTGTTAGGGAAGGAGGGGGTAGGTTAGGGGAGGGGTATGCTAGGAGGGAAGGAGGGGGGAGGTTAGGGGAGGGGTGGTTCTCCTTCAGAGAGTGCAGGACTTTACAGCAAACCAAACGTGTACTATATTATTCACATAGTAATGTTAATTACTTGAACTTGACTGATTTGCATCAAACAGATGAAAAGCTCCCCCATTTTTGTTTCATATGAATGATTGAAAGGAAATGCGCCTCAGTTTCCACATATTGGCAGATCATAATCATTGTCAATTTGATGCCTCCCAGAACCACAATGGTGGACTTTCACATAAGATATTCCTGGCCTTAATCTATCTTGTTGATTAAAGGAGAGAGAGACAGACAGAGACAGAGACAGGGACAGAGAGACAGAGACAGAAAGAGGAGCATGTGATCTGCTGGCGTTCATTAGTGTTAAAACAGGGGAGGGAAAGAACAGGAGAGAACTGGGCAGGAAAGGTGGGAGGGGGGCAGAGGTCGAGAGAGGAGGGGGATAGACACAGCCACATTCTACATAACAATCTGTATGATCGTCATTCCGCTTTCCCAATTTCACATGTCAATCAGGTAGGCCACATTAACTGTACATAACTCAAGACAGGCAACAAAGCAAAGGGTGGGGGGGGGGGGGGGGGGGGGTGAGGGGGTATAATGGTTTTGCCTGGAGCTAATGCTCAAGACCAATCATTTGATTCACGTGAGCATAATAAATTTGAATCTCATTACCACGAACTAAGTCATATAAAACGGGCGTTTAGAAATCCTTTATTGGTCAAAAACTAGCGTTTAATGTCTCTGATATTTATTGTTGTGTGCTTAGCTCTGTTTGTTGCCAAGAATTCTTCCTTCTCTCACTCAACTGCCGTCATTGTCACGATCAGTGACAACTCGTTCTTTGTATGTTTAAGCGTGTTAACTATCACCATTGATAACGACACTATTTTTACCTTTGTCTTACGTTCATAGCAACATTGTGCCTTCAAGGAGGATACACTCAGAAGTGGTTAATATAAAGTGTGACGTTCTTTGTGATTTTTGTAATAGTGTTCTCCATCAGTGTCCTCAATTCATTATCACTGGAGATGGCAGACAAAGGAATGTTCATACTGAATGTCATTGCTTTTATGCTGGCGGGGCTTCTTGTTCTGGTGCAGACGATTGCACCCTTGAAAAAATCAAACCATGTGGTAAGATCTCATACAAAGGGGTTAGATCTAACTTGTATTTTGTCGTTTGGTATTATGATTTTGTTGTTTGGTATTCTGTCTGTCTCTGCCTGTTTGTGTATTTTCTTTCTGGCAGACAGATATCACCCATAATCAGAGCAGGCCTAAATGTATGGGCTTTCATGATACAAGCGATTATCATGCTTTGTATTGATTCTGTTTGTTGTTACATCTCTCTGCCTCAGTCTTTCTGGTTAAGTAGATGGGTATAAGCAAGGGTGTCTTGTGAATTATGTCATATCCTGGTGTATCTTGTTATAAACAGAAAAGGCTGTTCCAATATGTGCAGTTTCATAAATAAAGCTGTCCTACAATGTTCTGTTATTGTCTTGCAGTGTCCTGCAATAAGCAAAAGGGTCCTTCAATATGTCTTGTAATGTTGTCCTTGATATCATGTCTTGTACTGTTGTCCTTCGATACCATGCCGTGTAATGTCCTGTTATAAACAAGCTGTCCTGTGATGTCATATTCTGACAAGTCCTGTTACAAACAAAGTTATCTGTGATGTCCTGTTATGAAGATATCATTTGATGTCCTGTTACGAAAATGTCCTGTGATGTCCCGTTACAAACGAATCTGTCCTGTGGTGTCCTGTTACAAAGTTGTCATGTGATGTCCAGTTACAAACGAATCTGTCCTGTGGTGTCCTGTTACAAAGTTGTCATGTGATGTCCAGTTACAAACGAATCTGTCCTGTGGTGTCCTGTTACAAAGTTGTCCTGTGATGTCCTGTTACCAACAAAGTTGACCTGTGATCTGTGATATTCTGTTACGAAGATATCACGTGATGCCCTGTTACAAACGAAGCTGTCCTGTGATGTCCGGTTACAAAGTTCTCATGTGATGTCCTGTTACAAATGAAGCTGTCCTGTGATGTCTTGTTACAAACAAAGCTGTCTGTGATGTCCTGTTACAAACAAAGCTGTCCTCTTACAAAGCTGTACTGTGATGTCCTGTTACAAACAAAGCTGTCCTGTTACAAACAAAAAGCTGTCTGTGATGTCCTGTTACAAACAAAGCTGTCCTGTTACAAACAAAGCTGTACTGTGATGTCCTGTTACAAACAAAGCTGTCCTGTTACAAACAAAGCTGTACTGTGATGTCCTGTTACAAACAAAGCTGTCCTGTGATGTCCTGTTACAAACAAAACTGTCCTGTGATGTCCTGTTACAAACAAAGCTGTCCTGTGATGTCCTGTTACAAACAAAGCTGTACTGTGATGTCCTGTTACAAACAAAGCTGTCTGTGATGTCCTGTTACAAACAAAGCTGTCCTGTGATGTCCTGTTACAAACAAAGCTGTCTGTGATGTTCTGTTACAGAGTTGTCCTGTGATGTCCTGTCATTGTTCTGCCTTGTTTCTGTTACATCAAAGCTGTCCCATAATGTTATGGATAAAGCTGTCCTGTGATGTTCTGTCACAAACAAAGCTG